>CAUYQV010044277.1:0-11580 GCA_963574575.1 Galagoides demidoff | reverse complement strand
CTTCTCACTTCAAACTCCTTATGGAGGGACCATTTTTGAGTTCTATCTTACAGGGGTACAAGTGAAACTCTCTAAGAGTAGAATCAGAACGTTTTAAAACTATAACTGAGAAAATGACATAAAGGTTGTGTTGATCAGTTTGATGGAAGTATTTCGGATTGCATGTGAAAACCCCACTGTACCCCAGAAGTGCATTAATGTACATAGTTACCATTCAATAAAAAAAAAAAAAAAAGAAAACAGAAAAAAAAACAAAAACAGGATTTTCTGCATGTCTATCCCAGGTCAGTGGATGCTCCACGCCCAGCAGCGTTTCTGGCAGGGGTTGACCTATTAGGGTGGGATGTTCTAACTGTCCCTCATGAAGAACACAGGAATGATGGCGACTTTAATTAAATCTACTCCACCTTTATTACTACGTGGTAATAAAAATTATTCTGTATTTGTAAATAAACACATGGAAAAGCAATTTTTTTATTTGAGAAATACACCAAGTATTTTTAAACTCTTACATTAATAATTACCTATAGAAAATACACTAAGAATACAGTGCTCACTTATGTTTACCACACAGATATAAAATAAAATACGGAAAAGGCAGAGAAAGCTGCCTTAGAAACTTCTAAGGAGAGCAAAAAAGTTTGAAATATTATATAAATCAGTGAGAATAAATGTGTGAAATAGTAGATTTAAATTAAAACAGAAACATCAAGAATTAAATTACAATTTCAAATTAATGTTATTTAAAACTTCATGATGCTCTTGATTTTATATCTAAACAGTTCCTAAAAAGGAACCTAGACAGCTGCACCTGGAAGTTTCTGGATCCCCTGATGCCTGCCTTTGGTTTCTTTCTCTTTTACCATATCATTCATTTTTATTAAACTCTTAGCATTAGTGTACTCAGGGGAGTCTTGTGAGTTCATTCAATTATCTAACTCCGTATAATTGATGCTGCTATCATTTATACAGTCTAATACAATTCATTATTTAAATAATAACAATATATCCATCCCTTTATAAAACTAACACACCAAAAGTTAGTCTCTACTAAATACTTTTAATAGCAAATTTTGGGATTAAACCTGAACATTTTATTTTCTATTAGATAGAGAAGTGCCTGTTGTTTCTACAAATACTGATTTTACTGCTCCTGATACTACCAGTAGTATCACTGTCTAAATTTATTGAGTGTTTGTTATAAACCCATCATTTAAATCCAGTATATCATTTAGTTGTTACCAAAATTATATGAGATAAAGAATACTGTTATTATTTATAAAATTCTTAATGCTCTAATCAATCCTCCAAACATCAACAGTCCAATAGTAATACACTTTTCTATGTGCCTCCTACATATCCTAGATATAATGCCTCTCCACTGTCTTATATTGATGCATTTATATTAATCAGGTTAATAGAGTTTATAGACTTTTCATTACTAAATGATGATTCCATGGGATATTTCTGGAAAATTTATTCTACTAGATAGCTTGAGAATAATAGTTAAATTTTTGCTTTAGCATATCCATATAACAGAATATCATTCAATCTTAAAAATAATGAAATACTAATTCATGTTATAATATGAATGTATGAATGAATTTTGAAAACATTACACCAAGTGAAAAAGCCAATCATAAAAGATTACATACTTTATGATCCCACTTAAATGAAATATCCAGAATGGTCAAATCTATAAAAAGAGAAAGTAGATGGGTTTCCAGGAGATGAAAGGGGGAAGGTGGTGGAGATTGAGCAGAAATGGTGTAGGGTTTAGGGTTTCCTTTGTGGTTCTAAAATTGACTGTGATGATGGTTATACAACTCTGTGAATATACTAAAAAGCTGTGAATTGGACTCTTTAAATGGGTGAAATGTACGGCATGTGAATTATATATCAATAATGTTATGATTTTAAAAAAATATTTTGCATCAGAGGGTCTTTACCTAACAAATGCAATCAGTGAAACCTGGTTTCTTGTACCCTCAATGAATTCCCAACAATAAATTTAAGAAAAATTGCACTTTACACCTTCCTCATTGGTCTTGGCTCCAAAAGCTCTGACTTGTCCAACTCTATAGCTCCTCAACAAAAATGTCTTGAAAAATACTGACCAGTTCTTAAAATTCTAAAATCATGGCCCATTGACTTTCTGGGATGTAGCCTTAGACTCCTTCAGGAAGAATGGGAATTCCTGGAGCTGCTCAGAGGGAACAGCTATATAAAACTATATAGCAACTTATTCTCAATAGCAGTATCTTCCATTTCTAAATTAGATATGATTACCTTATGGATGGGATGAAAAAGAGAAGGAACTAGGGATGCTTGTGAGGGTGGGGACAAGAAGATACTGCCCTGATATGGAGGCTGACTATAAATGGCGTCACAAGGAAGAGGCCAATCTGATCCAGAGTGCATAAAATTCTACAAAACAAAGGTCCTGATTTCTTCAACTAATGAGTGGCATGAAAAAGAGAAGAAGAAGGACAACCATTATCAAATTAAAAGAGACTTACAAAGATATATCAACTTAACTCAAAAGAATCTCCCTCTGTCACCCTGGGTAGAGTGCTGCAGCGTCATCATAGTTCACAGCAACCTCAAATGCTTGGGCTTAAGTGATCCTCCTACCTCAATCTCCCAAGGTGCTAGGATTACACCTATGAGCCACCACATGCTGCAAAAGAGTCTCTGTTGCTTGAGCTAGAGTGCAGTGGCATCCTTGGAGCTCACTGCAACTGTAAGCTGCTTGGCTCAACAGATACTTCTTCCTTAGAAGCAGGACTGAGCCATTTCCAAACTGATAGGTCAGCTTCCCAGGGCCACCAAAGACCCCAAGAATGTCAAAGAGGAAAAAGCATACCTCGGATCGCCTGGGCCCTCTGCTAGAGTCTCAGGGAAGATGGGGGAAGGGTATTGACTGACAACAAAAAAGCTCTCTGAGAAGTGAAAACAGCACACCCTTCAACACAACAGGGACCACTACAGAGTCCCCCACCAACACCCCCACAAACCCTAGTCTTTCTTCTCCTGAAATCAAAAGGAACCAAAGGGTTCTGTGCTGCTACCCAGGCACCACACTCTTGTTCCTGAGAACATTGTAAGAAAATGCATAGCCCCCACATCAGCAAGGAGTTGAAGTATCCATGAAAGGAAGCACCACACTGATTAGAAGGCAAAGGCCCCCACCTTGGGTGATGTCTCAGTGCCTAGATTGAAGTGGACTCAGAAAAGATGAAAGTAGGGAGGTAAGCACAGAGAGAACATGAGGTAAACAATATCCCTGCTGAGAAAAGCAGTGGGGGCAAGAAAAAAGAAGAAAGACAACTAAGATCAGGTATGGCACCCATTGCCAAGAGTTGCTAAATCTCAGTCCTCCTACACCAGGGAGGTCCCACCTCTCAGCCCAGGCTCCATCCTACCTAGCACAAAAGTGAACAAATATATTCTCCACAATCCTGAGCACACAACTCACTCTTTCCTCTATCCTAGTTGCTTGAAGGACTCCCCCCTGCAGCGGCTGGAGTGTTTGGTGAGCTCACTGAGAGTCCCAGGCATGGGGTGAGCTATGGAGATGCAGCCTGGAAACAGTGGCACACAGTTCTAACTTTGGTGGGGAGAGGAGTGAACTTTCCTGACTCACTTTCCCACTAGCAAAGCCCCTTCTCCAGCCTGTTGGGAACTCTCAGCCAGATCTGACTGAGAATTTCTGTTTTCAGCCACTGGGGAACCCTCTGTAGTTGTTTGGGTAAACATTGCCCATGGAGCCTGAGGAAGTCTGACTGGAACTCTTTGCCAGTGCTGTGTAACTGGTGACCCTCTGAACTTGTTTGGATGGGTGGTGCTCACATTGCCTGAGTGAGTTTGACTGAAACTCTTTGCCAGAAATATCGTCCTGAAGACCCTCTGAACTCATCTGGATAAGCATTGCTTATGCTGCCTAAGTGAGCTTAACTGGATCTCTCTAACAGAGCCATCTGCTGATTCTTGCTCTCCTGGAGCCATTCCTGCCTGAGTGAGTTTGACTGGAACTCTCCACTGAAATATCCTCCTGGAGACCCTCTGAACTCATCTGGGTGGGTAAATGTTGCTTGTGCTGCCTAAGTGAGTTTAACTGGAACCCTCTGGCTAGAGCCATCTGCTGATTCTTGTTCTCCTGGAGCCATTACCTGGGGCTGCAGATTCACCACTTGTCTATCTTTCTTTGAGCAGCACTGGCATGGCAACAGTGAGGGGCAGATTCAGAGGGTCTGTCTGTAGATTCCCCTCCTCCAGCTATCGCCAGTGGGATTAGAGCCACAGGTGTTTGCATCTTTGCCCAGCAGAGATTCTAAGGAAATATGTGACTCCTTAGGATTGGGTAGAGGGGAAGCTGACATCAAGATAGAGCCAGTTTGCACTATCTTGCCTAGTAGCCCTCAGAATCTCTGACTGGAGCTCTAAAGGGGACCTTTGTGGGACTGTAAGGGAAAAGCCACAATCATAGACCCCAGCTCATTGGAGAAAGGGTGGTTAGCTTCAGTTCCTAGGGACTTGTGAGCCAGACTCACCCTACCAGATTTAATTGTCAAATAGGTTACTACAGTGTTTCTAAAGTTCCCAAATTAGATTATCTTTCAATAATTATTCAGGGACAGCCTATCATTTCAACTAAAAAAGTATAATTAAAAGATGGAAATAGAAATTTAAAAAATAGTTCAAAAGTTGTCTCAATCAATAAATGAATTCAAAGAAAAGGTCAGCAAGGATATGGACATAATGAGGAGAGATATAGCAGAGCTTAAGGAATTGAAAAAGGCATTTGAGGAGCTTCAAAACACAGTAAATATACTCACTAATAGAATTGAACAGGGTGAAAAGGGATCTCAGAAATTAAAGACAAGACTTTTAAACTATCCCAAGCATTCAAAGAGGCAGAATAAAGGAGCAGAAGAACAGAATATTCCCCAAGAGAGTTGTGGGATTATTCTAAAAGATCAATCATCCAAATTATAGGGATTTCTGAAGAAGGGGATGACCCTAAAGGCACAGATGCTCTACGCCAAGATATTATGCAGGAGAATTTCCTAAACATTGCAAGAAATACAGAAATTCAGATTATAGACAGTTTCAGAACCCCAGCAAGCCTCAATCCACACAAAGAATTTCCTAGATACATTGTAATTAACTGAGCCAAAGTTAATATGAAGGAGAAAATTCTGTAATCAGCCAAGCATAAGAAAAGTATTACCTTACAGGGAAAAGTGTCAGGATGACTACAAATCTTTAAGCTGAAACTTTTCAAGACAGAAGGGGATGGAAAAATCAAATACTTTACTGACATCCATATGTTAAGGAAATTTGTCATAACTACCAGCTCTGCAGGAAGTACTCAGACCCATTTTTCATAATGGCCAGTATCATGGTCCACTCCACCAAAGTAAACTCATCCAGAAAGTAAAGAACAAAGCCTAGCTTCCACAAATAATAAAAATAAGCTCTGGACCTCTGAAAAACAAAATGACCAAAACTCCAACATACCTATCAGATCTTTAAATTAATGTGAATGGCTTTCATTCTCTGCTAAAGAGGCACAGGCTGGCTGCCTAGATACAAAAACTCAGGCCAGAAATCTATTACCTCTAAGAAATAAACCCTACTTCAAATGATAAAACAAAATTCAGAGTGAATGGATAGAAAATAGTAATCAAGGCAAATGGAAATCACACACAAAAAAGCAGGGTTGCTATTCTGTTTTCAGATACAATTAGATTTAAACCAACAAATTTAAGAAAAGCAAGGACGGACACTACATACTTGTCGAGGCAGGCACACAACATGAAGAAATTTCAATAATTAACATTTATGTAACCTGCTTGAATGCTCTTCACTTTACAAAACAAACCCTAACTGATTTGAACAATATGGTATCTTCATGCACTACAATAGTTGGAGAATTTAACACCCCATGGCAGTACTAGATTGATCCTCCAAGCAGAAACTAAACAAAGACATAGTGGAATTAAGCATGACCCTAGAACAAATGGACATAACAGACATGTAAAGAACATTTCATCCTCACAAAAATGAATATACATTCTTTTCATTAGCCCATGGATCATCCTTCAAATTTAATCTTATCTTAGGATACAAGTCTAACTTCAACAAATTCAAAAGAATAGAAATTAATCCTTATATTTTCTTGGACCATCACAGAATAAAAGTTGAACTCAATAGCAACATAAATCTTCATGGAAACTAAAAACCTTATGTTGAAAAATAGCTGGGTTAAAGAGGAAATTATGAAGGAAATCATCATATTTCTGCAAGAAAATGATGATGATATCACAAACTATCAAGACATTTGGTATACTAGAAAGGCAGTCCTAACAGGGAAATTTATAGGATTAAATGTCTTTATCAAGAAAACAGAAAGGGCGGCACCTGTGGCTCAAAGGAGTAAGGCGCTGAACCCATATGCCTGAGGTGGTGGGTTCAAACCCAGCCCTGGCCAAAAACTGCAAGAAAGAAAAAAAAGAAAAGAAGTCAGCAACCTAATGGGCCATCTCAAGCAACTGAAAAAGGAAGAACAATCCAACTGTAAACCCAGCAGAAGAAAGTAATGACCCAAATTAGAGCAGGATTAAATGAAATTGAAAACAAAAGAATTATTCAAATTAGTGAAACTAAAAGTTGGTTCTTTGAGAAGATTAATAAAATTGATAAACCCTTGGCAAGACAAACCAGAAAAAGAAAAATAAGATCTCTAATAACTACAAATGATAAAGAGGAAATAACAACAGATAACACAGAAATATAAAAAATCCTCAATGATTACTACAAAAAACTATTCCCCCAGAAATATGAAAATGTGGAGGAAATGGACCAATACCTAGAAGCACACCACCTTCCTAAACTCAACCAAAATGAATTAGAAATTTTGAGTAGACCAATATAAAACACTGAAATAGCATCAACTATATAAAATCTCCCCAAACAGAAAAGTGCTGGGCCAGATGGTTTTGCACCAAATTCTATCAAGCCTTTAAAGGGGAACTAAATCTTATATTGCATAATTTATTTCAAAACATAGAGAAGAAAGAAATACTCCCCAACACATTCTGTGAAGCAAATATTACCCTGATCCCCAAACCAGGAAAGGGCCCAACAAACAAAGAAAACTATAGACCAATATCCCTAATGAATATTGATAGAAAATGTTTAATAAGATCTTAGTGAGCAGAATACAGCAATACATTAAAAAGTTATACACCATGATCAAGTTGGTTTTATCCCAGAGATGCAAAGTTGGTTCAACATATATAAATCCATAAATACAATTCACCACATAAATAAATCAAAAACAAAAACCATATGATTCTCTCAATTGATGTGAAAAAGCTTTTGAAAATATTCAGCATCCTTTTATGACAAGAACACTCAAGAAGATAGGCTTGGGTTGGACATTTCTTAAACTGACAGAGACCATCTACATGAAACACACAGCCAATATCATATTGAATAGAGTAAAACTGAAAGCATTTCCATCTAGATTTGGAACTAGACAAGGATGGCCATTATCACCACTTATATTCAACAGAGTCCTGGAAGTCCTATCCATCTCAATCAAGCAAGAGAAGGAGAACAAGGGTATTCAAAGGGGGACAGAAGAGATAGAAATCTCACTCATTGCAGATGACATGATCTTAAACCTGGAAATCCCCAGGGATTCAACTACAAAGCTCTTAGAAGTGATCAAAGAATATAGCAATATCTTAGTACACAAAGTCAATACCCCCAAATAAGTAGCCTTTGTATATGCCAACAACAGTCAAGCTGAGAATAAAATCAAAGACTCTATTCCTTTTACAGTAGTTCTGAAGAAGATGAAATACTTGAGAATATATCTAACAAAGAACATGAAAGATTCTATAAAGAGAACTATGAAGCCCTGAAAAAAGAAATAGCAGAAGATGTTAACAAATGGAAGAACATACCATACTCATGGCTGGGAAGAATCAAAATCATTAAAATGTCTATACCACCCAAAGCAATCTATAGATTTAACACAATCCCAATCAAAGCACCAATGTCCTACTTTGAAGAACTTGAAAAAAATAGTGCTTCGTTTCATATGGGACGAGGAATAAAACCAAATAGCCAATACAATTTTTAAAAATAAAAACAAATCAGAAAGCATCACATTATCAGACTTCAGATTATATTACAAGTCTAGAGTGATCAAAACAGCATGGTACTACCACAAAAATACAGATATAGATCTATGGAATAGAATAGAGAATCTAGAGATGAACCCAGCTACATATCATCATTTGATCTTTGACAAGTCTAACAAAAGCAGGCACTGGGGAAAAGAATCTCTATTTAACCAATGGTGCTGTGAGAACACTTTAGTCACATGTGGAAGACTGAAACTGAACCCATATCTCTCATCATTGACAAAAATTGCTTCTTGCCATATAAAAGATGTATTTAAATCACAAAACAATAAAATTTCTGGAAGAGAATGTGGGGGAAATGCTTGACAATATTGGCCTGGAAAAAGATTTTGTGAGGAAGATTCCCCTGGTAATTGCAGCAACAAAAAGAAATAACTGGGATTTGATCAAGCTAAAAACCTTCTGCATAGCTAAGAGTACCATAAACAAACAGACAGTCTTTGGGATAAGAGATGATTTTTGCATATTATGAATCAGACAAAGATCTGATAACTAGAATCTACAGAGAACTCAAGTTAATCAACTACTACAACAAAAAGAGCAAACATCCTATTTCTTTTCTTTCTTTTTTTTTTTTTTTTTTTTTTTGCAGGAAGGAAATCACTTTTATTGCTTGTCTGAACAGATGCCTACACTGGATGATGGGGTAAGAAGGGTAGGAGGGGGGACCTGTCCCCAACAGTAAAGATGCCCTTAGCGGATGTGGGCCATGTCACCAAGGAAGGGTGTCTTCATGCAGCCAGTGCATAGCTGGTCCATCCAGAGAGGTGCCTCGCTTTGCAGGGGGTGCGGAGTGGGTAGAAGGTAAAGTCCACGCGGTAGTTGAGCAGGCAGCTGAGGGAGGCCATGTAGAGATCAGAGAAGCGCATGAGACGCCTCGAGAAGTAGGTGGAGTTGTGGAAGGTGCGGAAAATGCTCCCAAACTGTGCGTTGAACAGGGCCTTGGTGATGCACCTCAGTTCCTGCTGTTCCTTCATGCAGGCAGCCAGCACCTGCCTCAACTCTGCATCCTGATAGGTCTGCATACGCTCCAGTAGCCCTGTGAGTGCCTGCTGCCATGTCAGTGAGTGCATGTACTGTTCCGTGTTGATAATGCGAATCTCACGCTCCAGCTCAGGGATGATGGCACCTGTGCGCCAGCCGTGCCGCAGCATAAGATCCGCCAGGTCACTATAGAGGTGGTCTCCAAAGTAGAGCACACGGGGGCCACGCCATCCTGTCAAACGCAGGAAGTCAAATAGGTTTCCCTGCCGATAAATCTTGCCCTTTTCCAGGTGGGTTATACGGTCCCCCTGGAGTGAGCCCTTCTCGTCAAGTTTTCTGAAAGGCTTGCGCCAGTCAGTGAAAAAGCTGGGTTTATCTGCCTGGACAATGACCACATCAAAGAGTTGGCGCCAGTCAGGACCCACCACGTGCTGCATCCCCTTGTCCACAAAGCTGAAAGGACTGTTGGTGATGAGGAACAGCTGTTTCCCATGGGTCACCAGACAGTTCAGGATAGCGAACGTTTCATCCCCTCTCAGTATGTACTTCTCCATGTCCTGTTCAATCCACTAGTACATGAGGCCTTTCACGTGCACGTCTCGGAAGGTATCTGTCACGTCCTTGTAGATGTGTGCTTGGTCAAACTCCAGGCTGTGGCCTAGGAAGTAGTCTACCACGCAGGACAGCAGTGCCATCTCTGGCAGTGAGAAGATATCCATGAACTGCTCGATGGACGGACCCTTGCCATAGAAGCGACTCATTTGGTACAGCGGGATGTGCTGGGTGCCCCCATACAGGTTGATCACCTCCTCTTGGGCACAAGCTGGAGGCCCCTATAGGCTGTTCCCAGCTGCACGTAGTGGAAGGCGTGAATCTTAATCAGAAGGCTCTTTTGAATGTCGTAGTGGAGGCCACGGATAGCACAGTTAGGGTTGTAGTCATACTTCCGAATCCCCTCTGGGTACTTGTAGTGCTCAATTAGGATGTCACGGGCAACACTGAAGATCTCAGGATGCAGCACATCTGCATACTGGGCCAGTGGGTAGTCGTAATCAAAGCCATAGACTTCGACATCACGCAGGCTGATCTCGTTGTTGGCGTAGATGGCTGCTGGGTTCAGAAGACTGCAGACCTCAGGGGGCAGGAGGTCGTGCACCAGTCTCCGCATGTCCTAGTAGTGAGACCACAAGTGTGCGTTGACTTCGGTGCTGCTGGCGGGCACGGACTGCGGAGTGCCAGGGCAGTGGGCGCTGGGACCCGGGGGGCCACAGCCAGGACAGGAGGACGAGGCAGCTCGCGGGCAGCCCTGGCCTCCACAGGGAAGCCAGCACCAAGCGGCCGCCCGCAGCCCTACACCCACCATGCCCACTGCGCACCGCCAGCACACCCCTCAGTCCCTCCCAAACATCCTATTTCTATGTGGGCAAGAGACTTGAATAGAAATTTTAAGATGACAGACAAATGGCCAACAAATACATGAAAAAAATGCTCATCATCTTTAATCATTAGAGAAATGTACATCAAAACCACCTTGACATGACACCTAACCCTAATAAGATTAGCCCACATTACAAACGTGGAGAGAAAGGAATATTTCTACACTGCTGGTGGGATTACAAATTAATGCAACCTTTATGGGAAGAAGTATGGAGAATTCTCAATGAACTAAAAGATGACCTTCCATTTGATTCCTCAATCCCAATACTAGGTATCTGTCCAAAAGAACAAAAATCATTTTACCACAAAGAAATTTGTACCAGAATATTTATTGCAGCCCAATTCATAACTGCCAACTCATTGAAGAAACCCAAATGCCCGTCAATCTGTGAATAGATTAACAAATTGTGGTATATGTATACCACGGAATATTCAGCCATAAAAAAGATGGAGACTTTACATCTTTTATGTTTACCTGGATGAAGTTGAAATACATTTTTCTTAGTAAATTATCTGAAGTATGGGGAAAAAAATCCAATGTACTCAATACTAATCTGAAACCAATATATAAACAATTACATGCTCATACAAATAATACAACATCAATATATTTTGTGAAGGAGGTGCGGTGAGAGGCAAAAGGGAAGTGAGGTGATTGGCAGGAAGAAGGAGGGCATTTGGCAGGATCTCACATAATGTGCATAATGTGAGGGTGTTTAGCATGACCCCCTGGGTGAAGGACTCAACTACAACTTGAACTTTATCTTGGAAACGAAAACAATGTAACCTAAACATTTGCACCCTCGTGTTAATCTGAAATAAAAAATAGAATTCTGTGGCCACAGTGGAGATCACCAGTTGCCCAACTAAAACCCATTCTGCTTTCTCCGTTGGCATATGGCTACTCTGCACTTCCCGGTTTCCTTGTGATTAGGTG
>CAUYQV010044267.1:0-10590 GCA_963574575.1 Galagoides demidoff | reverse complement strand
GCCTTAGCCGATTGAGCCACAGGCGCCGAGCCGAGAAACAATTCTCAAATTGCAACTAGACCTTGGTAAAGACGAAATGCCTAACTTTATACTTTGAATTTGGCATTATAAACTGGTCATGAGCTCATTAACCAAAAAATAAAGTGAAGAATACACAGCGATACTCCATCAAGTGGAATATACATAACAGAATACATGCATGCATGCACACCGTCAGGCACACACACAAGAATATTATTCACCCATAAAAAGAATGAAATCCTGTCATTTGTGGCAACATGGATGAGCCTGGAGTTCATTTTGTTAAGGGAAATAAGCCAGGCACAGAAAGGCGGGCCCGGGCTGGGGATTTGAACCCACCACCTTAGGTGTATGTGGCTGGTGCCTTAGCCGATTGAGCCACAGGCGCTGAGCCAGGAGTTCATTTTGTTAAGGGAAATAAGCCAGGCACAGAAAGGTGGGCCCGGGCTGGGGATTTGAACCCACCACCTTAGGTGTACGTGGCTGGTGCCTTAGCCGATTGAGCCACAGGCGCTGCCGCACAGTTTCTTTTCTATTTGTCCCATCCACTATGTTATTTAATTTCCCCTTTTCTCAATTTCCTTTTTTCCCCATCTGCTTACTGTTTAGCATTCTATTTCCTTTCTGCTATTGGCATAATAATCATTATTTGTTTTATTAATGTAGTAGTTGCTCAAGTATGAACATAATGTATGTTCAGCATATCACAGTCTATCTTTAAATAACATATCATGTCATGTCTAACATAAGAACACAGAACAGTATTTTTCATTTCTTCCCTGCTGTGCCCTTTGGTCTGCTGTTTTCATACATCGCATTCATTTGTACATATTTTGCAAACTATACACTAACTTTTTTTAAGGCAAGAATTACCTCTTAAAATTTATATGAAAAAAATGACAAAAGTCATATGAAGAATTCATGTATTCTTTCACCGAGCTTCCCTTAGCATTAACATTTTATATGTGGTATTACCAAGTATAATTGTCAAGACAAAGAAAGTGACTTTGGTGTAATACTACTAATCAAACAGTAGGCTCACTTTGAATTCCATCAGTTTTCAGTTAATATAATTTTCCTATTCCAGGATCCAGTCAAGCCTCCCACATGGCATTTATGTTTTGTGTCTCTTTAAGTCTCCTGTTAGCCATGATGATTCTTGAATTTGACACTTTTAATGAGTACTGGTCAGTGATGCTGTAGAACATCTCTCAGTTGGGTTTTGAATGACACATTTCTGTGATGAGAGGGATATTATACATTTTGGCAAGTACACTCCAGAAGTGATGTTTAGGGGATACGCAATGTCAATATGTCGTAGTATAGATGGTATGAATTTTGAACACTGTTTGGGTGATGGGCACACTTACAACTGTGACTCAAGGATTACAAAAATGATTCGTGTAATAAAAAATTTTTGTACCCCTTCAGTATTTTGACATAAAAAATGGGGATGAGGTCCTGAGCCCTGAGGCTAGTCATTTACATTCCACAGTATCGTAAACAACTAGAGAATAAATCTTGCTTTCCCTCTGTCAGGAAAGGATCAAGAGCAACCGTTCCTCTCCTATAAAACCTTCCAGATTCATAATTTTGTGGGCCTTCTTCTTCAGCAGAGATGCATAGTGTGACATCTTGGTTTTGCATGTTGCCCGATATATTAAGGCAAGAGGAACTTCCTTGATTATTAGAAGTAATGGTAATTTGCCTTGATATGGAAACCTCATGTTTTAGTATTTCTATGTTAAAAACTTACCCCCAAACTTCATTTCCACCAAGGCATTTCTGTTTTCTCTTTCTTTTTGCCATTTCCCACTCACCCTCTGTTGGTAACAAACTTCTTTAGTTTTTGACTTGTTGCTCCTGTATCTATTTTGCACAGATGATGTGTATGACCCCTTAATATCACCTCTTCTTTCCTGCTTGTTTTAGTAGAATGGTTTTCTCGATATGTATGGTAATATTGATAGTACCATGTCATAGATGGTAATATTCACTCATTTAAAGCATACATCTTTTTAGTATATTCATAGGTTTGTACTTCATCACCATAATTAATTTTAAATATTTTCATTGCTCCCACCCCCCCAAAACCCCTATCTTCATTATTGGTTGCCTCCCAGCCCTAGATAACCACTAATTTACATAGTCTTTGGTAACTGATTTCTTGCACACAACATAATATTTTTAAAGTTCACCCACATTGCAACATCAACCAGTGTTTGAATCCTGTTTATTGTGAATAATATTCCATTGTATGGATATACCACATTTTATTTACGTTTTCATCAGTTGATCGATATTTTGGTTTGTTTACTTTTGGGCTACTATGAATAATGCTGCTATGAACAATTGTGTATAAGTTTTATATGAGCATATGTTTTCATTTCTTTTGGATATATGACTAAGAATGGAATGCTAGATTACTTGGTAACTACCTTTAACTTTTTGGGGAACTGCCAGCCTCATTTTCTAGAGTAGTTGCAACATTTTATATTCCCACTAGCAATGTCTGAGTATTCTGGTTTCCTCATGTTCTTGCCAACTTGTCATTCTCTGTCTTTTTTAATATAGCCATTCTAGTATTCCTCTCTTTCTTACATGAAGTATAGAATCCTATAAATAGTCCTTTGCACTTTGCTTTTTTCCATTTAACAATATATCCTGGAAATAATTCTAAATCATCATAGAGGATTGTAAATGCATCATAATTTAATATTATTGTGGAAAAGCATCATAATTTATTCAGTCACTCTCCTACATATGGATATGTCAATTATTACCATTGTTTTACAAATACAAAAAGTGCTATACTTAATAACCTCATGCATATATTGCCAAAATTCTCTCCTACAGCCCTCGACTACTTTACATTCTCATGAGCAGTGCATAAGACTGTTTGTTTAGCTAGAGCCTTGTCAACAGAATGTGCTTCTTTGCTTTGAAACTTTTGCCAGTTAAGGCTGGGCACAGTACCTCATACCTGTAATCCTAGCACTCTGGGAGGCCGAGGTGGGTGGATTGTCTGAGCTCATGAGTTTGAGACCAGCCTAAACCAGAGTGAGATTCTATCTCTAAAAATATCCAGGTGTTGTGGCAGGTCCCTGTAGCCCCAGCTACTTGGGAGACGGAGGCAAGGGGATCACTTCAGCCCAAGAGTTTGAGGTTGCTGTGAGCCATGAAACAATGGCATTCTATTGAGGGTGACAAAATAAGACTCTATCCCCTCAAAACAAACAAACAAAAACAAAACAAAACAAAACTTCTGACTGTCTGATAGGTGAAAAATAGTATGATAATGTTGTTCAATTTCAATTTATCTAATTTTAGTCAGATTGCATACTTTCAATCTTATCATTTTCTATGTAATTTTCAAGTGTTTATTAGTGAAATTTATGTTGATTTGATTGTTTCAAAGAGGTTAATAAATAGCAAAAAATCTTTTCTATTTATTCACATTTATTATTTCTAGCATTTACTTTCTGTTGATCTAAATTTTCATCTGGCACCATTTTCTTTCAGCTTGAAACATCCTTTAATGTTTCTCTTAGTGTAGGTTGGCTGGCAACACATTTTCTCAGCTTCTGTTTTTCTTAAAAAGTAGCCTTTGCTTTTTCACAGATAGTTTTGCTAGATAGAGAAATCAGGCTTGCAGGTTATTTCTTTTAGTATTCTATGTTGTCCTGTTACCTTTTGGCATATGGCTTCTCTGAGATTCCTGAAGTCATTCTTTTTTTTTTTTTTTTTCATTTTCTCAGTTATTGTTTTAAAACTTTCTGATTCTACTCTTAGAGAGTTTCACTTGTACCGCTGTAAGAGAGACCTCAAAAATGGTCCCTCCAATCCCCCTCCCTCCACCCATTCTCTCCTCCCTTCTCCCTCCCCCCTCCCCACATTCTTAGGCTATTTGGTTATAGCTTTCATATAAAAGGTATAAATTAGTTTCAAAATAGGGGTGTGTACATTGGATACTTTTTCCTCCATTCCTGCGATACTTTGCTCAGAAGAACATTCTCCAGCTCCATACATGTGAATATGAAGGACCTAAAGTCTCCATCCTTCTTAATGGCTCCGTAGTATTCCATGGTGTACATATACCACAGTTTGTTGATCCATTCGTGGATCGATGGGCACTTGGGCTTCTTCCATGACCTGGCAATCTTTTTAAGTCTTTTTAACCTTATTTTGACACTTTGCCTTCTTTCATTGCTTTCTGCTTATTTGGTGCGTTTTTATTTATTTATTTTTGTTAAATAGGCTTATAATTTAATAGCAATAACCGTGCTTAAGATACGGACTAGAAACAAAAACCTTGTGAAGGACGAACGAAGATAAATAGAACATGGCCATTTGTGATCACCCTGTTTGTCTTACATGTCTCATATGTACAATCAATAATCCCCGTTGATATCTGTGTGTATTTCAGCCCATTACAGCCATCCTAGGATGAACAGTTAAGCCTGTGATATGGTGGGACCCAAAACAAAAATAAAAATGGAGCCCCTCTCTCTCTCATGTATAGCTTGTGTGTGTCTCATATACATATCTTGAATACATATATATGTAAGCACACATTATATACATATATATATACACACACAGATTACAGAAAATATATATTATATATTTTATCTATAATTATATATGTAGTTATATATTATATATAGTGATGATATATGTATTTATATATTGTATATGCAATATATATAATTTATATATAAAATATATAACATAATCTTTAAACAGTTTTACTCTCTGCAAGAGGACCCATCTAGACCCTTCTTAGGCACTGTTTTCACAGTTGGGAAATCAAAGGAGTGGCTTTCTTACCTCCTTTAGCAAGAATTCCTGCCTGTAAGTCGGCTGGAGTGATAGCAAGGCTATCCTGGGAGAGGGCAGGACTTTCAAAACCAGGGCTGCATTCCAGGATGCCAGGGACCTGATTAGACCATTTCCAGCCTGAATTATCGACTGACAAGGTCGGATTCCCCAGAGAAGCGGGATAGGTTTGCTCCCTTCCCCAGACCACCAGTGACTCGGGCTCCCTGTCCTCTGTACCACACTTGACTCTGCACTTCCCAAAACACCTTCCTCGACAGAGGGGAGAGAAACAACATCACCGATCCTGGGCGCTGGGTGCTTGGACACCTGTTGATGGTGAAGTGACCTGAGGTCTTTACCCCTTCAGCCTTAGTCTCTCTGAAAACTGTGTGGCCTTGGAAGCATAGTTTTCCCCGAGGATCTTGACCTTACAAAGATCTTGTATTCAATTCACTTTAGTAGTTGCAAATTTTCAATGAACTCTCTTCATAGAATGAAAAGAATCATAATTACATGCAGTATTTGTATTTTATAGAATATAAAAAAGTGTATTTATGTTTGTGTTTCTGTGTTAATATATGTGTAACCCTCCAATAAATGTGGCCTAGGCTAAGACCCCTGTTTCTAGGTAGAAATGTCACGGTAATTGTCACACTATCCTTCTGTTTGACCATAGTGATTACATGTGAGCTAATTATATTCCTAGCGAGCCCATAAGATATACCATGATTGATAACACAAATCTAGTTGATAATAAAGAAGAACATCTTCAGGAAAACATGAGTTATTCTGCTCAGATATAGGCTTCTAACCTCTACCGTGTTTCCAGAAGTTCACAAGGGGAGACGACCCCTCACCAAATTGATATAAATTTACCAATGTCTCTTAAAAATACAATGTATCATTATTTGGGCATTTCTCTGAAGGTGCACTTGTGGAAATAGGAACTGTCTGAAATCTTTTGCAAATTATAGGCTCTATAAATAAGTAGGATTTCTTCAGCGCGTGTTGATTCTTTCACTGTCAGCTTTCACTTTAATGTTTGAGAACAGTTATTTTTAGCGGTTTCAGCTAACGCAGTGCGCTGGATTGCAGCTTGGAAGGTTATGTGCCACTCAGGCTGCCTCGCAAAATAGAAATACCAGTTGAAAAGTGTTTCTTAAAGCTGGACTTAAAAGGCATTACCATTTTAGAACATGCCGCAGCCACAGAATCTTTGAAGAGTTATCTTTTTTTTTGTGGTTATTACTAGGAAGTCATGAAAAGCTTTAACCACTACCACGGAGGCCCCATCTTCAAAGGCCAAAAATGGTTTGTAGTGAAAAAGTAATAATAATGCCACGAATCATCAAATTTTTACTATTTGTAGTACATAAAAAATTCTGATGTCATCTTCTTTGTCGACCATTCAAAGGACATTTAAAACAAAAAGAGTAGAAAATAGATTATTTTCTTTTCTAATATAAAATTTTCTTTTCTTTCCTTTGCTGATATAAAATTATAATTTCCATCTCAAGTATTTCAAAATAACTCCCTATCAATAAAATTTGGTGTCATATAAGTAAAGTATTCACTATAAGAAATATAATGAAGCTTAAATTACCGAGAATTTAAGCTTAGATATTTGGGGGCTGATCCACAACTTATGTAAAGCTGAACAGAGCTGTTCCCACGCATCTGTCATTTCTAACTCATAGCTTATTATAAATATAGTCATTAATAAATTCTCATGATTATATTCACTTTATACTATTCAAAAAATGAAATGCATATATACATATATTTCTGTGTGTATATGTATATATGTGTACAGATAGTTCCTGCACATTTTGTTAAAGAAAAATTTAGCTTAATTCCTGTTTATAAAAATATATTAATAATGATATAACATGCAATAATAATTTCCAGGCAAAAGTAAATGGCTTGTATTTTATATGCCTATATAAGGTACATTTATTTTTGGCAGCGCCTGTGGCTCAAAGGAGTAGGGGCCCCATATACTGGAGGTGGTGGGTTCAAACCGGCCCCCACCAGAAAAAAAAAGTTAAAGACTCCTAGGCTTTCCTGCTCCATTTTCAGCATTGGTATTCTGAACCCCTGAGGTCTAATCTGGTTGGGGCATGTGGGAGAGATAATTCTTGGGAAGCCAAGAGTGCCAAATTATCATACCTCTAGCCTGAGAATCAATGTTTGTGCAGGCAGGCCATGTAGAATGCAAACAAGTATCGTCACTGTTCTTAATGAAATGGCGTATTCAGAATTTCACTGAAATTATTCAATAAGTAAAGTGGAAGGGAAAAGAAGCAAAGTAAAATAAAATTTCTATTTAATGTCTACATGTAAATACATACAGTTTAGAACAGTGTACTATGAATCCCTTTGCCATGGAAGCCTTTCATGGCATTATTGTAGCAAACGTAAGTATATTTATAAATTTACAAATGTACATGTTCCTGATTCTAAAGGTTACTGATCCATTTTTCTTTCTTTCTCTTTTTTTTTTTTTTTTTTTTTGAGACAGAGCCTCAAGCTATACCCCTGGATATATTGCTGTTGCATCACAGCTCACAGTAACCTCCAACTCCTGGGCTCAAGTGAGTCTGCTGCCTCCACCTCCCAAGTAGCTGGGATCACAGGCACCTGCCACAATACCTGGCTATTTTTTGGTTGCAGCCGTCATAGTTGTTTGGCAGACCCTGGCTGGATTTGAACCCACCACCTTAGGTATATGTGGCTGGTGCCTTAGCTACTTGAGCCACAGGCGCCAAGCCTGATCCATTTTTCCATGCAGAACTCTTGTTATATGTCAGACCATAGCTGACAAACTACATAGCAGGCATGCCTTAATTATTTCCACAGGACTGGATTATCTTTTACAATATTGTCTGGGACTGAACAATAATTTGGGAATAATTTATTAATAATTTGCTTGACGTTGACATCAAAATTTTTGGTATGGTTTATTAATTAATTTTAGCAAAATAAAGGGTTTAGATAAATAAGTCAGCAGAAATGCCAGTGAATATGATAGAAAATGACAGGCATATATGGAATTGTACATTTTTGTGCCTAAAGACTAAAATGAAAAATAGAAAATTAGGCTCGGCACCTGTAGTTCAGTGAGTAGGGTACCAGCCATATACCCTGAGGCTGGCGGGTTTGAGCCTGGCCTGGGCCTGCTAAACAATAATGAGAACTCCAACCAAAAAATAGCCAGGAATTGTGGCAGGCACCTGTAGTCCCAGTTACTTGGAAGGATGAGGCAAGAGAATCACTTAAGCCCAAAGAGTTAAAGACTGCTGTGAGCTGTGATGCCATGACACTCTACCCAGGGTGACATAGTGAGACTGTGTCTCAAAAAAAAAAATTAAAATGTACACCATAAGTAAACATCTAAAGGGAATTTAAAGTTCTCTCCAGTGGTGGTAGGTTTTCTGTATATTTAATTGGACTATATTGGAAATACAATAATAATACTGTAATAAGGAGATAACATGTTTTTCTAGACCTCAGTAATATAGCTTTAAATCACAGAGTTAATTTGAAACTCAAACTCTTCCCCCATTATTCATTTAAATATAAGTATTTTCTAGAAATATTTATTAGCAACTGCTTTGTTCTGAGCGTTTCACTAATCCTATGCTCTTGTCTCAGAAATCAAGGGGAAGGCTGCAGTCGGGGCTGCAGGCAGGTCAGTGTAAATGGTAAGTGCTGTACAGGGTGTACAGGTGTACAGCGTGTGCACAGAGCCCCCAGCAGCTCACCAGGGAAGTCACATAGCCTCTCGCCTGGGCACCTAAAGAGATGTGAAGTGATGGATAAGTCAAGCCATCCTATGGGGAGAGCATGTGGGTATGTTTCAAACAGGGAAATGAGGGAGACAGTTCCAGACAAACGGAGGACCCACGTACCAAGTAAAAACGTGAAAGAGAATACAGCTTATTAGTGAAAGTGTAGACAATCCAAGAGGTAGAAATGTTGAGAAAGAGTATGATTTATCAATGAAAGTAAACAATAAATTCCTCCTGGAAGATACCTTTGTTTGAGTAAGGGGTTTTGCTGTTATCTAAGGCTTCAGAGACAGTGCTTCGGAAGTGGTGTTTGATAATGAAACTCCTAACAAAGAAGACTGTAAGTGCTAAGCTGATTTTTCAATGGGAGTGAAAAATATTTTGTTTGTTCTCAAATCAATGATTATTTATTTTTCTTTTCTTTTCTTTTCTTTTCTTTTTCTTTTTTTTTTTTTTTTGAGACAGAGTCTCCCTCTGTTGTGCGGTAGCATCATGGCTCATAGCATCCTCAAACTCCTGGGTTCAAGTGATCCTCTTGCCTCAGGCTCCCGAGTAGCTGGGACTATAGGAGCCTACCCCAACACCCAGCTTTTCTATTTATATATTTTCTAAATATAGGGTCTCACTCTTTCTCAGACAGGTCTTGAACTTCTGAGCTCAAGTAATCCTCCTGCTTCGGCCTCCCAGACTGCTGGGATTACAGGTGCGAACCACTGCCCCCGGCCTGCTCATTTTTACTTTTTATTATTGCCTTATGTTGGGCCAAGGATTGAAGTAATTTCTTTATTTTTCTCAGATTAGCTTCACAGAAAGAGAGATGTTTTAGCTTTCTGTATAGTGTCTTAACCCACATTATACATAAACATGAACACCTTTAGCTCAGTTTTGTTTAAATCGTGAGGTCCCTGGCCCAGGGGGATCTCCTGAGCTATGCTGTGTCAGTCTATTGAATCCTAGTCATTCATCTTACTAACGTAGGCTGCTCATCCCAAACTCATACAAAGAAGAAGGCATGGGATTGACTGAAATATCCCTGGTCTGTGTACTTTTGTCTAAATATGTCCTATTTATTAATTCTGAACAACACATTGGCTGGCGGCGGCAGAAGTCCTCAGACCTGATGGAATAATTTTAATCTAATATGCAGGGATAAGCAGTATTAAACGCCTCAGCTGTCAACACAAGGAGATCAGGCTGCAGTTACCTTTCTCCCCAATGTCAAACTGAAAACACTAGGAATTATTTTACGTAATGCAAATTTGTATCCAGAAATCCCATTGTTAAATTGAGCCTAAAGTTACTTGTAAGTTTGTCTTAAGGATTTCTCCATAGGTAGAGAACTGTCACCTAATTGGATGTGTAAACAGATTGTAACCTACTTTCTCACCAATCAAAATAGCCAACTGATTAAACAAGGCAACTGAGAGGCTGCAGCCGTCAGCTTTCTGCACCTCTCGTCCCTTTTCTGTACATCACTTTCCTTTAGCTGTCCAAAAATTCACTCCAGCCCTGAGGCAATGCTAGTATCTTCCTAACCCTCATCTGGTTCTGGGCCTGCCTCCTTTGGAAACCCCTCTTTGCTAAACTAGATTGTGCTGAAGTTTTTCTTTTCATGCTACAATAAATGTTTATGGTTTCTTTGAGGAAAACCTTGTATTGTGTTCAAAGAATTTAATTTTATATTTCAGTTTCAGGTAACAGATTTTTAAAAGAAAACTTTATGTAAATGATGGAATCCCTCAACAGTTTTATCACCCAAGCTAGGCATGGCAACTAAGATGTAAGATACCACCTGTGATTCTAAATCTAAAGTACTTTATATTGAGCATAGAGTTGTGTTTTTTTTTTTTTTTTTTTGATGGGGCCTCAACCAAAACCCCAGGGGAGAGTACCAAGGGCAAACACCACAAAAAAAACACCACCAACAGGGCGCAAACCCGACACCCACCCCAACCAC
>CAUYQV010044265.1:0-46783 GCA_963574575.1 Galagoides demidoff | reverse complement strand
CCATGGCATCACAGCTCATAGCAACCTCCAGCTCCTGGGCTCAAGGGAGTCTCCTGCCTCCGCCTCCCAAGTAGTTGAGACCACAGGCGCCCACCACAATGCCTGGCCATTTTTTGGTTGCAGCCATCATTGTTGTTTGGCGGGCCCAGGCTGGGGATTCAAACCCACCACCTTAGGTGTACATGGCTGGCGCCTTAGCCGATTGAGCCACAGGCGCGGAGCCAACAACACCGAATTCTTAAAGGGTAATGGACATTAAATTCTTATGATTTTTTAAATTAATAGAGTTTATTTTTACTATGGCTTAAGGTTCTCAACAAGACTGAAGGTGAGACTCAGTACACACAGAGTTACTGTTACCCCTTTCCCCCGAATTCACCTGCAGCATCACACATGGGAGGATCAGTCCAGTGGCTGTGACCCACGACCCTACACTGAGGCGTCCTCACCAGGGTCATGGCTCCCTCGGGGCACACTCCTGGTGTCCCCACTGTGTCCCGACCTGTACCCACCAGTCTGGCATCACCAGGCAGTTTCACCGCCCTTCATCCTCTAGCCACTGCTGCTCCCCCCGCCCCCAGCACTTAACACTACTGGGGTTTTTTTATTTGTTTTTTAATTGTCTCCATTATTTTCCCTTTTCCAGAACCTCCCGTATTGGGGGTCATACCGCACATAGCCTTTAAGATAACTTCTTTCACTTAACTTTCACAAAAATCATAAGATTTTCGTGAAGTATTTTGCTTAACTTGAAGCTTCATTCTGGATTATTCAAAAATCCCAGAGAGATTACACAAAGGCAGCAGGTATTCCAGTTCTCCCTAATGAAGATACTTTTAAGATATTGTATTAGCTACCCAGAAGAAAAATATCACTTTATCATTTGCACTAGATTTTTTTTGCAGTTTTTGGCCAGGGCTGGGTTAGAATCTGCCACCTCTGGCGTATGGGGCTGGCTCCCTACTCCTTTGAGCCACAGGCACCATCCTGCACTCGACTTCATATATCAGCTTGATTTACAGGCAGAATGTGGAAACAGCCTAAACGTCCATCAACCCAGGAACGGATTAATAAGCTGTAGTATCTGTACACCATGGAATATTATTCAGCCATTAAAAAAGATGGAGACTTTACATCTTTTGTATTAACCTAGATGGAAGTGGAACACATTCTTCTTAGTAAAGCATCACAAGAATTGAGAAGCAAGGATCCAGCGCACTCAAGTCTAACATGAAGGCAGAGATGAGCTAGTAGAAAGGCTGAGGTAGGGAAATGAGAGTGAGGTAGGGGTAGAGGGAGGGGTTCAGCGTCTGGCACACCTCTCAGGGACGGGACACAATTATAAGACAGACTTTAACAAATGCAATCAGTGTAACCTAATTCTTTGTACCCTCAATGAATCCCAAACAATAAGAAAAAGATATTTTATTACTGTATAAGTATACTTTATACCAATGCTATCCAATGAGTGAATTATAAGCTATTTTATAAAAGTATAAATACACATCCTTGTTCAAATCACTAGTTAATAATTAACCAAGGTGACTTTCATGTTAAATCTTCTCTGTCACTTCATTTTTAAGGGAATTCAAAATGGTTTCAAAACTTATAAGTAAAGAAGTTAGTTTGAAGGAAAACAAGATAAAGGAAAGTTGTGTGTGTGTAGAAACACAGGTGCAGCAATCCACAAAGTCGCCACTGTTGGCTTCAACAGGTCTGAGAACTTCTCAACACCCAAAGCAAGGAAGGAAATTCAATCATTAGTAAGTTCCAGAATCCCCAAGGTCTACCCTGGAGTGTAAAATTCACAGAATCACAGGAGGGACATTCTGTGAAGAAGGAGGGGGAGGGGAGCCTGCTGCACCCAGCATCCAGCAAGAACACGGGACAGTGTGTCCCGGAGATGACAGAGGTGTGGCTTCCCTGGGGGCCCTGGGTGGGAGGTGGGTCCCCTCTGTAGTCTCACAATGGACACGACTCTGAAACAAAACCCCACAATACCGAAGGGGCATCGGAGTGATCACTTCATGAAAAGTTCTGCATCTACAGTTCCAGGCACAATAGGGCACCAAAAACCAGCTCGGGGGAAGGGACTTTGTGTGGCAAAGGACACTCTCCAGGAACAAAGTTCTCTGAGGACTCGGGAAGGCTGGGCACTGTCCCCAGAGAAGGAGCAGTGAGGGGCCCCCAGTGTACAGAGCACAGCAGCCCACCATTCTGCCTTAACCCAGGTCCCTGATTCTGGTTCCACTGGGGTGAATTGTGCTTCATGTGATGGGCCCTGATGTAGACAAGGCATCAGTCCAAATGCACCTCTCAGAGCGTGTCCAGCAGCCTGGAACCGAGTGGTTTAGTTTGTGGCCAGACTGCTCTGTGCAGAAAATTCTCGCTATTAAGAAAACTCTTTGATACTGTCAATCTCATCACATGTATATTTTCCTCAACAAAAGTATAAATTATAAATAGTAAAATTCATTAAACTTAAGATTTTTACATTCAATATATTACATATACCCATAAATATATATAAATATACATTATATTTTTCGATCCAATGTAATGGATCTGAATTTAGTAGTAAAGTAAGAATAGCAATATTTTTGAAAAAATATATTCACCCTACCAGATAAGGCTGTCACCCTCATTTTTCAGGAGAGTTTGTGTGATTAGCTCAAAGTCAGAGGTCAGAGCCCCATCCTCTGGGCCTTGCCCCCATCTCCATGACACTGCTAAGGGGGGCCCCAAGTGGTTGCCAAAATGTTTATAACATTATTCATTCAAATCTCTGTTCTTCACTTCTTTTCCTGATCACAATCTTACATTATTTTTTCATCAAAAGCCTCATAAATGTAAGCATTAAAAAATTTGATCTTATGAGTAAAAAAGAGTAGATTATGATGTAACTCATAGGCTCTCTTTGTTAAAATTAGTGATTCCATTTTCAAACATGCTAATGTTTGCTATATAATACCTGAAAACATAATTCTTTTATAAGATCACCCAACTAAGAAGGCATTTTATTTTCTACTTTATGTCTAGTATAAAAAGTTTCAAAGAGATTACATTTACGATGCCTTCAATTTCTGGGACAATGTGAAGCCATTTCACCAGGTCAGGAAATTGATTCAGTTCTTCACTTTTTTTTTTAACCCCAATCATGAAAAACAGGAATTCTGATATAGTATATTCAATTCTCATCCCTACTAGAATTATGCTGCTTGGCTGTGGTGAAAATACCTCGTTCTAGCAGAACCCTGGGGGCTCTGCCAGTGGGTTCCAGCAAGTCCAGGCCTCCGGCGACGGCTGAGTGCTATAAGTGATATGATAAGATTTAACTCACTCCGCCCCAATAAAACTAAATTCCAAAGCTCAGCCAATGTCATCATTATGACGCTGTCAGCTTTGTTCATAAATGAATAGAAGAGACTCATCCATGAGGTAGCAGTGAATTTTGCTATTAATATCGGGTATTTCCTAGTGACTTGAAGGCTTTGTTTATGCTTCTTACCCCTGCACAGGGCTCTGACCACCTTGACCACAGATGAGATCAACACCCTTGGACTGCAGATGTCAAAGGCCATTAGACTCAACTCTGGTTTTGAATTTGGATATAAATTCATAACGGAATCCGTCTATTAAAAAGACCCCAATTTGGAGTCAGAGTAGCTGTGTGTGAGACCCCATCTCTGAGCCTGTGCATTTATGAGCAACCAATTCAGACTTCTGGACTCTGTTTCTCACTGTCAATGAAGATAAGTAAACTGATCACTGGGAACGCTTGTGACTCTCAACTGAGATCATTCGTATTCGTACAAATAAAAGCTATCTCTGTTATTAACAGTGAAAACCACCGCATACAGGGACGTTTTTCTCATTTTAGATTTTTTAGGATGGTAACAGGTGACATCTTTGTTCAAGTTGTAAGTAAAGACACATTTCCAATGCCTTACTTGCTCTCAACAAGTTACACTTCTGGGCAAGAGCCCAGCTATTTCTAAGCTTCAACTTACTGCCTATTGTCTTAGCAAATGATGAAGTAGGGGTCACTGTGAAGGCCGTGAATCCTTCCAGAGCCTCATTTCATTGTGTGTGGTGTTTGCCTACAGACCTCACGAGCAGAGATGCCTGTTGCAATGTTAGCAAATTCCCTTCCCTCTTCCTCAGAAGGTCCTCTGGGGGCCCTTCTTCATCTTCAGGGGGTATAGGGACCTAACTTTGGACCGTAACTACAGGTGTGTCTGTGATCATCACTGCTTAGAGAACGTCGACGCTGAAGAAACACGATACGTGCTTGTCAAATCTGAACCCAAATAGCATGAAAAGCTCAACTCAGATGTGTGCAGTAGCTAAAATGGGACCTTTAACTCGACACCTTGATGCTTTGAATCCCACTGAGCAGGATAAAGCAAATGATTTCCCCCTTTTATAAAACTTACCAAAATTGAATTGGGGTGGGGGGTGGAAATCTGCTTTTGTTTTTGTATGCTTTGCAAGCTAGCGTAGGTATCCAATAGGAATTTGCCAACGTTCATTCAATTCAGATTATAGTTTAATTTTGAGTTAGTCTTATATTTAAAGCAGTGTGTAGCCCATCATACCTTCCCTGTACAATCATTATTGTCTTCACTTTCCCCAGAGTCACTTTCCTCTGGATTTTACAGCCTGGAATTAGATCTCTGTCTGGGGCAGGGGTGTTTGTTTGTAATAAAGAGCCGGGGTCTGTCCCGCCTGGAAAAGAACATCACAGTCTAAAGTTTCTTCGAGTGCTTGTCAGAAACCCTGGCTCTCCGTTGTCAATTTCATTATCCCATTAGAAACACTTTTGCCCTGAGTACATCTCCTGGTCCTGATTCTTAATTGTTGTTATTTTGCAGTGTAAAATATTGATGACATTGGTTTAAAAGATTGACAGCTGCATGAATTGTTATTAACCAGACCGCTGGTTGCAGCTCGCTTTTGGACACACAGTGAGACGGAGTGCGGGCCCTCGGGGACACGGTGCTCCAGCCTCTTTTCCAAGTAGGCAGATGTTAACCCTTTTATAAACTCCTTTGTAATTGTTCCTTATTTTCCTTTTCCTTTGAGCGATGAAAATGCCACTTATTGATTTCAACCATGAAACTGAAAAGGACTAATCATTTATCAAGTTACAAATTGGAAACTATCCAGAAAGCTCAAAGTGACAGAGGATTCAATAGCCCTCGCGGGCGGGAACGGGATGAGGCAGAGATGCATGGGGGGACCTCCCTGCGCTGTAAGGTCACACTCAGAAAGACAAAAGGATCGGTGTGGCAGAAAGAAAGATTGAATCAAAGTGGACGGGAAGGCACTGATGCACACAGACGCCCAGACACACGCCTAGAGCAAGAAAATTAATGACTCTGCCAAAACCTACCGGGAAATGCTCATCTCCTGCCTGTCTCTTTAGCCAGAGATGAAATCTGATACTAAAGCTTCTTGGGAATGATCCAGTCACCTATGGCTGATGCAAGAATTTATCCACCCGCCATATATATTAGTAGAGATTACCTTCACGTCCGGTGATCATCATTGCTAATGTCATTTACAGTCAATAATGGAAACAAAAGAACAGCACTGGAGTAAAAAACAGAAACCACGCTCCCCAGGGTGGGGGACCAGTAACTGCAGCACTAAATACTGCCGTTTTCTCCCGAGAACCAATCCTGGTCTCAGAAGATAGGAAAGACTGAGAGTTACAGGTCCGTATTTTCAAGCGTATTAGTCAAAACAATCACCACAGTCAATTTTAAGTTATATGGCAATTTTTAAAGCAGTGTAAGCCAACTACTTTCCTAGAGAGTATTGAGTTACGGAGTTTCTGTCCAGTGGGGCACTTGGTGCGGTCACCAGAATCAGCCATGCAGCAGAAAAGCCTCGAAAGTGTGTTGAAAATGCAGATTCGTGGACAGAGTTCCCGCCCAGCAGGGGAGGAATTGAGGAGGAGGGAGACTCTGTCTTTTTAATAAGTCCCATGAATAATAATGGTGAAGAAAGTCTGTCCTGAGTTTAGGACTTTCCAAAAATATCCAGTGGCCTTCCCATTGCCTACGTAATTACTACACGGCACAGCAGTCTTCCCGATAAAACCACCTACGCCCCATCCTTCCCATTCCCCTTCTTTCCCTTTGATTACACTCTTTTTCGTATTGAATTTGTGTGTAATTTGTGATATCCTCTTAAACCTGTCTTATTTCATTATCTTTATAAAACAGGGTGTCCCAGGAGTCACCTATAAAGTGACATATGTGTGGAAAATGGTTCATTGGAGCTAACTGTGCCTTTGTTTACAAAATATTCATTTCAAAACTTTAAAAAGTATTTAAAAAATATTCTCCGTTCTGGCCATTCCCTTGTCATGTCCAATTTCCCGCTTCCCCTGTGTATGGCAACCTACTGGGCGACTTTGGTGTTTCCAGATTCCTAAGTTGATGAGGAGAGAATGTTACCTTCTTCCTTCCTTCTAGCTCTCAACTATCTGCTCTTTTGTTTTCCTTTCATAGGATTAATTATATTGGTGTTATTTTATTTTAGTTTTGCAGTTTTGGGCCAGGGCTGGGTTTGAACCCCTCACCTCTGGCATATGGGGCCAGCGCCCTACTCCTTTGAGCCATAGGCGCTGCCCTACCTGTGTTATTTTTATAACCTGATAAAGACTGTGTTTTGCCTTTTAGATCAATTCCAAAATGTAGAACA
Source organism: Galagoides demidoff (assembly GCA_963574575.1). Classification (NCBI taxonomy): domain Eukaryota; kingdom Metazoa; phylum Chordata; class Mammalia; order Primates; family Galagidae; genus Galagoides; species Galagoides demidoff. Next base: position 40,069 of record CAUYQV010044265.1, on the reverse strand, counting down.
GTGGGCAGCATTTACAGATTAGTGCAGTATTAACGTTGGTGAGTAATTCTGGAGAGTTCGGTGCCACACTCTGCCTGACGAACACAGAGGTGTTTCCACAGCCTCCTCCTTCCTTGAGAAAACTCAGTTGCCCACACGCAGGTCACGTTTCAGCTGGCTCCCATTTGCTCCATAACTCTTTAAAAATAATTATCTCCTTGGAGTTCCTGATTACCTCTATTTTCCAACTGTGTGAATGATCATAGTTTATATACCTTCTTCACGTAAACCTAATAGGCTTTTATTCAGTGAGCAGAGAGAATTTCAAAACAAAACATGTCCCTTCTATCTACTGCATGGGATATATCTTACAGCAAATACCTGGGGGGCGGGGCAGAGCTACTGTTTCCCTCCCAAGTGGAGGGAAGATTTGTTTTCCTTGTTTTTGTTTTTTTGGGGTTTTTTGAGACAGAGTCTCACCATATTGCCCTCGGTTGAGTGCTGTGCTATCACAGCTCACAGCAACCTCAAACTCTTGGGCTTAAGCGATTCGCTTGCCTTAGCCTCCCAAGTAGCTGAGACTACAGGCGCCTGCCACATTGCCTGGCTATTTTCTTGTTGCAGTTGTCATTGTTGTTCAGCAGGCCCCAGCTGGGTTCAACCCCGCCAGCCTCGGTGCATGTGGCTGGTGCTGTGACCACTGTGCTGTGGGTGCCAAGCTGGAAGGTTTGTTTTCTGGCCATGGTAAGGATCGTGCATTTCCCTGGGGAAAGTTTGTGCAGGTTTGCCAGCCCAGGGGCTTCCCGCCTGCCTCCAGCATCCCCAGCCACTTCTCAGGCTTCACATCGGACTTGGTGAGCTTTCACGCTGCCTGTGAAAGCTTTCATCTCTGACCCGGGAGTCTCCTGTGTTCTATCCTCACACGTGAAATCTCAGGCAGCTACACATTGACCGCCAATAGGCCGTGGGAGACTGCTCGTGGTTACGGAGTTGGCAACCTGGAAATGCATCCAGATCTCTCCTTCTGAACACATCAAACTACAGTGGTCTTGGGCTCCAGCTGGTGATGGATTTATCGTTATTATTTTTTTAGAGACAGAGTCTTACTATGTCACCCTCAGTAGAGTGCTGTGGCGTCACAGCTCACAGCAACCTCCAGCTCTTGGGCTTAGGCGATTCTCTTGCCTCAGTCTCCTGAGTAGCTGGGACTACAGGTGCCCACTACAATGCCCAGCTATTTTTTGTTGTCGTTGTTGCAGTTTGACCTGGGCCAGGTTTGAACCTGCCACCCTCAGTATGTGGGGCTGGCGTCCTACTCATTGAGCCATAGGCAGCACCCTGATGGATTTATTTTTTAATCACAGTTAGGATTCAGTGGACTTTCTTACAGAGCATTCTAGCTGGGAACCCCTCTTTCCTCAGACTTCAGCGTGCATCTCTGTCTTGTCCCGGGTACAGATGCCATCCTGGAGTGTGGGATTCCCTCCCTCCACTCTTCTTTTCCTTGTGTCCTGTTTGTTTGCTTGTCACCGTTCAGGTTTATCCTCGTGGGTGTTATCAGTGGCCTCGTGTGTGGCAGGTGGTCTTACACAACTGTAACAAGATGGGTCTCAGTATACTAGGCTGTGATTTGGTCTGACCCCTGGAAAAACCATGGCTAGAATATCCTCTTACTTACAGGATGATTTTATTTATAGCACTGGAAATTTTCAACCTATAAGAAACTAAACATTAGGGCTGGCTATAAATCGCCAGGCAGGGCTTGCGCTGGTGCTGGGAGTGAGTGGGGTGGCTTGCTGTGTTGTTTGGGACAAGGGCACTACGAGGACGGGCCAGTGCTCCTCTGACCAGGTGTGACATGACCCTGTACTGCACACATGGCCATCACTCTGAGGGACTGTGGGCTGGGGGGTGAGTCTTACAGCATCAGGACTGTGAGAACTTCTATACAACCTGGGCTGTGCTCTCTCCCCCACTGAAACTTGCTCTCTGTCTAAGACCTCCGAGCCCCGGCTGGAGCTTCCTTCTGTTTTGATTCCTCCCCCTCCACACTGAGGCAACACTGTTGGGACAGGCAGAAACCAAGATCTCTAATAGTAGTTCAGATCTGTTTCTGAATTGCCTGCTTTTCATTAAATGTTCTTTAATTATATGAACAAGGACTCTTTGTTTTATAATTCTAGCAAGACAATGAAGCATTTTTTAGAGGCAAAGTCCCTGAGAGTGTCGCCACCATCCTCTCGGCCTGCAGGTGCACAGCTCCTGGCATAGGTGCCGTCCTCTCGGCCTGCAGGTGCACGGCCCCTGGGGTAGATGTCGGGAGTGTAATCATATGTCAAGAAGAATCGCCAAGTAATTTATTTAAACAAGGCTCACAATTGTGCTTTCTCCATTTGCTGTGTCTCTAGTAATCTAACCTATAGCATTTTTCTCGTGACACATAATCAATGTATGCAAATCACTTCAGGGACCCGTTACATCCTGAATTCATTAATCTACCTGGGCAAGAGACGAGCATGTGAGGAGTTTCCTTGGTCGAGGTCAAAAAGGAGGATGAGAAGTATCAATTTCTACCATTTAAGTCTTTTTGAGAATAATACCCCCAAGAGAAAGTAGGGCTTTAGGCCTGCTTTTCTAATTCAAGCAACTTGGGGGAAGGTCTATTTCGCACTAACTGGAGAGTACAGACATGTGGTATTTATTAGTAGTAGTAATAATTATTGCTATTGTTCTTACAGTTTCTACATGTAGATTCCAGCTCAACGTAAGCATATTTATCTCTTTGGGAGGTCAAGATGCTTTGTTCACCGTGGGGCATAAGGGTGAAGGCCATGCTGTCACATCCAAGTGTATCGGTCATCAGTAGGAATTTGGTTCACAGTGGCACCACCAAGAGCCAATGGGGTCAGGTGCTCCCTACGGCGCCTCATAAAATATCCCTTAATCCTCAGGTTTTTGCGAAGAGCTGACTTATCAGAGGTCTGAAACAGACACCAATTGAGTTTAACATAATGGGATGTCGGCCAGTCAGACTGCCACCACCTTCAACTGGCGCAAATTGAATCATTTTTTTTTTATGAAGTGAGCCCACACCGCACTATCTCAGAACTCTTGTCCCTGGCAGAGAAGAACAAGGAGATGTTTCTGGCCTTCAGTGGCATCACACCTTTGTTGTAGAGTCCATCTGTTGGACAATTTCTGAATTGCACAACTTTTTGACATTACTGTCCGTTTCACTAATTAATACATCTGCAATGTGAATTTTCACAGGTATGCCTCAATCCCATGCATCTGGCTTCATGAGGCAGGTCCAGGACGGCCACCCTGTCACCACTGGCTGGCGTTAAGAGGTTGGTTTGCTCCTCTTTTCCTTCCCTGAGTCCACGTCCCTGCTGAGCTGCCCCGACCCAGGGCAGGTGCACAGCGGTGGAGTCCTGTGACATGGGCCAGGCACTCACTCTCCAGGGAGGGTCCAGGAAGCAGCGACTGTTTAGGTAAGTAATGGTTCCTGGGCACAGGGGCTTCTCTGCCCCTGAATGAATGGGAGGTCTGGAAGTGCAACATGAAACACAGTTGTGAGAAGAGCAGATCTCGGAAGGTGAACTTGGACCCCGCATGGCACCGTGCAGGCCGTGCAGGCCGTGCAGAGCACACTGGGGAGAAACACGGGGGCGGAAGCCAACAAAGAGGCCACAGTAAAGATCCGAAAGCAAGTGGGTAAAACGTGAGACCTTCGAGTTCCTCTCTTTCTGTCCTTTTGACCTTGGGCGGTGTAATCACATGAGGTCACATCCTGCAGTGGACATGGCGGGGACCTGCCCCAAGGCTCGCCGGGTCTGCACCTCAGGGCTCAGCCACTGTGAGTTTGGGTGCTCACCACTCCCAGCTGCGCTGTTTCCTCCACACGGGGAACCTCACCCTGCCCTGGGCTGCCTCCCCAGAAACTCCTGGAGCCTCTATGCTTTTCTAACTATACCGTGCAGTTATGTCCAGGACATTCTGTCACCTGTCCCTGACAGATATGAAGGGGGAGCCCCTGGCCTCAGGGTGGGACCCGTCTGAAGCTGAGCATGCCCCGTGGCCCCAGCGGGGGGCTTGCAGAGGCGAGACCCTTGTCTAAACCACTTTGTGATTTCTTCCTCTCTGCTCTGTCCTGTTCTCACTTTCTCAGTGGCAATTGACAGCGTCTCCATTTCAAACTCCGTCTCTCGGGCACTCATCCTAGGCCAGATTTTTGGAACAAACTAAGAACACAGGTGGAGAGAAAGAACCTTAAGAGCCTTAAAAACCAGAGGGAGTCAAGTAATTAAACTGCCCGTGTGGATGGATAACTCCATTCTCACTGCTTTCCTAAGGCAGGCAGGTGTGGGAAGGTCACCCCTCCCGACTGGCCGTGGGTCGGATGATGGTGTGGACGGATCTATGGAAGGCCCGGGCATTTTTTATTTCCCTTTTCTGAGACTAAGTTGTACTGAAGTTACTTTTCTCCTCTGCTCGCACTGTGTACTCAGGGCCCTCACCCAGAGATGAGAACTTGACAGTGACCATGTCATAGAGTTAATTAAAGTAAAGAATTTCACCAAGTAAATGAAACAGTCAACACGTATCACTTTGAGTGTTCAAGGGGGTTCAGAGTCCATGACTCCATCATTGGGAGAGGAAAACCCCTTGGTACTATGGGCAGGAGTGACTCTCACGGGACACACGGAACCCACAAAACCCCACCGAGGACACAATTAAAGGGAAGGAAGGCACCGTCATGTGGGTGAATCACTCCCGAGAGTGGGAGATGGTAGAAACCCAGGGGAGCGTGGGGCCTCCTGACCTCTGCAGGGAAGGCTCGGCCTGCCCTCAGCCCCAGCTCTGCTGAATCCTGCCCATCACTCCTGCCCCTGTAGAAAACTAACAAGGTGGCTTCGGTTCTCTCTCCTCTGTGCAATCTCATGTAAAGCTTCTCACTGGTGGGTTATAGCCACAAACTCACCTGGCCGGCGTCTGAGAAAGACATGTCTCTAGTCCAGTCCAGGAGAGACCCTGGGCAGGCAGCTACAAGGGTCAGAGCCAGACACAGCAGCTCACCCCTGGGGAAAGCGTCCCCTGCATGTCCAGAAAGCATGGAAAGGGTGTGAGATTTCAGGAGAGAGGTGCCAGAAGCACCTCACAGTCTGATCTTCAAGCTCAGCATTTTATTGATACGTGTCCTTAAGTTTTGATTTGATTGCATTTAATAGCATGGAATTATCTGTTCTTCCGCTGATGAGGCTGTGACTGGTTTTTAAGAATGCACTTAACATTTTCTCTCTGCTGTAGAGTGCTTCATTCAAATTAAGCACTGAACTGCCTGTTTCTCAGGCAAAATCCTTACTGATCTAATTTTCCCCAACTTCAGGTGGTTACACTACCTGTTGTTCTGAAGACGGGGTTCACACACCAAACATTCTCAAATGCTGAGTGTTGCGAACAGGTAGAATGTGGCTCTCTGTGTGGCATGAGGAAGGATCCAGGCCTAAAAATATCCAGAAAGTGCCAAAACATCGGAAATTCCCTAAACTTGGGGTGTATTATTTATAAAGAACAAAGAGAAAATTAAGAAAATCTGGGGATGTTTTTGGCAATAAGAACGATGCGTGAGGGTTATTGGTGATGCCTTCTCACCAGCCGACGCCGAGGCCTCTCCTGGTCGGGGATCTTTTGCCACATGGTGCTGACTTGGTCCCGGGCATCTCATCTTTGCTCAGAAGGAAAGAAGTTGCAGCAAAGCCTGGGACGCAGCTGTGGCCAGAACGTGAGGTTGGCTCAGAAATCTAGTAAATTCCACGCATATGCTTTCTTAAAAAAAATGTGTTAAATGGTCATGAATAATTCCAAAACATTTAGGAATTTTTTTTTTTTAACTTGGCCACTTTGCTGCCGTGGACAAAGCTAGGGTTCTGTGAGTAGGGAGAAGGGGAGGTGGGTTCTCCACAGGCCAAGATGATGTCCCACCGGGGACACAGCAGTGGACCCTCAAGATGGACCGTGGTCGCGTTTGTGAGTGAAAGTGAGAACAGATGGAGGGGGCACCCGTGACCATGGTGTCCTTTCTCCAGCAAATGCTTGCTCCGTCCATCCTCCCACCCTTGCCTTTGAAGAACCTCCTCATTTTTTAATACAACATTAACACATATTTCCTTCAACTTGTTTTCTTTAACCCCAGTGTTTAAAAGCAGCTTCTTTTTATGAAGCTCTGTAACAATTTCCATGTCCGTTAGGTCAATTTTTTCTATAATAAACTAGGGGACATTTATTTTTTTTTCCCCAGATAATATTCTGTACATTAGGAAATTTACAGAGATGAATGAAAGATTTATTTAAACAATGAAGGGACTCAATCTGAAGAATCAGGGGTGCTTTAGAAAGAGGGAGGCATCGTGTATCTGTGTGTGAGTGTGTGTGTGTGTGTGTGTTTACGAACTGTGACTTCAGGAGCTATACGAAGCTTAATGTGACTCGGCTGCACACTCGTTTAATGAGGTGACGAGATCCGTGGATGCAGCTTATCTTTGTATGGGGACTGTGGTGCCAGAGCCTCTATCATTCTTCAGAGATAACTTGAAAGGGGAAAGGTCTTCAGGTAAAGGGATGAACTTGGAAGCCGCAGCAATATTCTCGGTGGGGACCGAGGAAAGAACTGACCATGATAGTGACAGAGAAGAGTGAGGACGGTGTATCTGGAAAGCACACGTATCTCCTGTGGGTGGGGTTTCTCCTCACTGCACGTGTCTGCCGTCCTCAAGCTCGTGAGGGGTCAATGGCGGGAAATCATACATACAAACCTCTATGACGTGCCACACACATACAACCTCCTTCACGATTGAGTCTATTCTGGTCAAATTCATCGTTTTCCATTGAACGATGGGAACAATTTAAGTCATAAACACAAATATACATATATCTTCCATCAGTATTCAAACTACAATACACTGCCAAGTAGAGCTAAAAGTCAGTGATTTGAGTGTGATCGGGGATTTCAATGCAATTCACATCATATAAAAACCGGCTAAATTAAATGTAACAGCAGACCCGACTGGCTTCATCCCAGGCTTTCTCCAGATGGTTTGTTCCGTGCATGGAGATAGATGAAAATGGAAAGTGATTATCTCGCTAGACTGGTGTCTCTATGACAAATAGAATTATTTACAATTTTTTTGAGATTAATAAAAAGCATCATCATTCAAAGATGAAATCATTTTTTTTTAAAGGACCCTGAGTGAGATTTACCTGCAGACAATTCCAGACCAGGGCTCAGAGGGGCTCTGAGGATGGCGCTGCCCTTCTTGACCTTTTCTAAGTGGCCCTGTAGGTCACCCAGTGACCATCGGTGGTGAGACTGTTAACACAGTTCTGCTCAGAATAAAAAGTTACGGTTCAACTAAAATTTCTGAACTTGCAATGGGAGCTACTGTTGAAAGAAGTGGAAATGGAAGAAGGGAAATCTTTTGTCTGAGGCCAGGCGTGAAATTCCATTAATACCGCACGTGTTATGAGGGAGTGATTGGATCTTAAGAGCACTAACCTGGCTCTTGCCACGAGGTTAATATGTTTGTTTAACGGAGTGTTTTCAGGCTCATTAGATTGTATTTAGACATTACGTATCATAATTATTAATCATGTCTCAATGGAGGAATAGACGGTTTTCCACCAAATATATTTAAATTAGCATTCATCTTAGTCCCTATTAACGTTGCAGATGTGGAAACTAATGATGTAGCATAAAGGATTATGGGCACGGTTCCTATTTGTCTAAATCAGTATCTGTGTAGGGTTTTAAGACAATTTTTTCCCCCCAAATGGCTTAGAAAGCAAAAAGCACTTATATTTATTTCATTATCAAGTCCTGACTAGAAATTACAGTAATAACCGGATTCCATGTAAAAAAAAAAAAATCGATTTTGTGCTTTCTTGTATCTGTAAGTACAGAATATCATAAAAATTCAATGCAGGCTTATTTTTCCAGCTGCATTTAAAGATTCACGAAGTTTAAGGGATATTCATCATCCGTCTGCTCGGCATTTATGTTCCAATCCATAGCAGTATAATCTCCTCAGGAGTTTGCACTCATAATTTTCTCTTAGAACTTTGACTGAATCAGGCCTGCCGTCGCACTGAGCCTGCCTCTAAATAGTTTCTTGTCCACATACTAACCACGGGCTATTAACTTAAACGTCCCCTTTGTGGTTCCTTCAATGAAGCTTTATAGGTATGATTTGTAATTATATCATAAGGTGGTTAATGCTTTTATTTGAGAAATACAATGAAATAAAACAACTCAAGCTTCACATCTTAAGTTGCATGGAAAGCATTGTGGGGAAAGGCGACATCTGTATTCATCAAACTAATTATTATTCTAAAATAAATTGGTGAAAGATAAAAGTGTATGTTTAAAGTGTAACGTTTCAGTGAAAGAAAACTCAGAGATAAGGGTGATGGCTTTATAACCCCGACTATCTTCTCAATATATAACCATTTTAATTGTACCATTTTCCAAATTATACTTCTGTTCTATTTCCTTTGGGGATAATAACATAATGTTCATATTTTGCATAGGGGTTAAGTATGTACATATATATACACACACACATACACACACATATATAATTTTATAAGCCTAGCATTGTATGGGATATGTAGGAGTTACTGAATAAGAAGATATACAGTACCTATTTTTAAGTACTAGATGAATCTTTACTTATGTATTTGATAGAAAAAATTGTTTTCAAAACTTTGAATTATAATGGAATCTAAAATTTTATGCCTACTCTAAGTGAAATGACACTTCTTATCTCTGATGTGTTGACTGCCTGTTATATACACATGGTGATCTCCAGTTAGAATAATATGTTGAATTTTCTATCCTCACAAATGCATGGTGGGGGGGAAGGAGCTCCTCTAGCTAAGAAAGGGCAACATGGACAGGACCGGCTTCTTGGCTGAAATAACTAAAACACAAACAAACTGTATAAACCCGTAAAACATAAATCATTGTGCAGCAGAGTGGGCAGTGAACGGGGCAGTGGTCCCTGTGGGCAGGGAAGCCAATGGGTTGTGGCCCTGGTCACCCGGGCTCGTAGAGAGTTTGCTCAGGAGAGTCTGGTGTCAGTCCTGGGGAGAGCGCTCAGCTAACACTGCCTGGTCCTAATCACCAAACCTCAACTCACAGCCTGGGAGGGGGCAAATCATTTCTAAGTCTCTTACTTGCAACAAACGTCAGAATAAGGACAATTTCACAAAGTACAGGAGGACACAGCAGAATGATAAGGGCACAAGTGCTCCGGGAAAGGCTGGCACCCCAACAACAGAAAGGGAACGCTTTCCCCGCAGGACAGGGGACAAGGGGATGATGTCACCCGTCACTTCTCATATTGCACTGCGCTGGAAGTCCTAGCTAATTTACAGAAAAGAAGAGGAAAGGGGAAAAGAGTAAACGAAGACATAAAACATCTTTATTTACAAATGACAAGATTAACTCTGTACGAAACCCTGAGCGCACTCCTGAAACTCCTAAGTGAGAAGGGTGAGGTCACAGGATACGGAGTCTCCCTGCAGAAGAAGTGCCTGCCTAGCACCAGCAACCAGTAATTTGAATTTGAAATCTTAAAAGTTATAATAGCACCAAAAGATGACATATTTACATAGAAATCTAATGAAATATGTACAAATCTATACACAGGAAACTACTGAACTCTGATAGCGGATATCAAAGAATATCCAAATAAACGGGGCGGTGTTTACTCTGTGCTCACAGACTGCAAGGACTCAGCACTGGTGTCAGGTCTCTGCAGAGGAATCTGGAGAAGCCGATCTCCGCAAGCTGTGGGTATCAAGAGACGAATTCTACAGTGTACATGGAAGGCAAAAGATCTCAGAGCCACGTCCTACAGAGGAAGAGAAAGAAACCAGACAATGACACCACTAAACTCAATGCTGTCTACAAAGCACGGTCATCGGAACGGTGTGGTTTTGGCAAAGAATCGAGGCAAGGACAGAGTAAAAAGTTCAGAAATACAGCTACTGATCAAAGCACCTGGTTAAATAAATATGTGGGGTTTAGGAATCCCCACCAGTATTTTATAGTTTTAAATAATTTATATAAATAGTCCATCGTAACAAACATAGATCCTAACTCTGCTATCAAGCACAGGCTGAGTACAGCCCTTTTCTTCTGGAATTCAGTGTAAGTTAAAAAAAAAAAGGGGGGGGGAACTTCACTTTGTAGAAATGTAGCAAATACCATCTCCGCCCGGAGCTCCAGTTTGACACAACAGTGACATATCACGTGGAGAGATGCGATTTGACGAGAATGGCACCTCACCTCTGCGGTGTCCCTCCCGGGCACTCACGACCCCCGTCTAATCATGAGGAAAACATCAGATAAATCCCAGCTGAGGGATGTTTTACAAAACACCTGACCAGTTCTCCTCAAAACTGTCAAGGTCATCAAAAATAAAGTCTGAGAAACTCTCAAAGCCAACAGGAGCCTAAGGAGACACAGCTGTTAAAGTGATGTGGGATCTTGGAAGGAAAAAAGACATCAGATGAACAGGAAGGAACTCTGAACAAACAAAATGGCTCGATCCCTTCATCATGACAAATGTGCCACATTAATTAAGATGTCACTAGAAAAGGGATGGGTACGTGATATACGCAGCTCCCTGGACTATCCGTGGACTTTTCTCTGAGAATTCCAAACTTCCCTAATTTAAAATATTTATTTAAAAATGTTTTCTGATTAAAAAAAAATTAGAGAGCAAAATAGAGATTCGAAATTATTTGATTGAGAGTATCAAGAGGCACATATCGTGTTTTGATGCCCTTGTAAAATAATTCTTTTATTTTATAGAATAAGTAGCACCATCTGCTATGTTTCAAAGCTGCTTATTTAAGGACACAAGATAAATATTACTATACTAAGCATTGTAATTGCCCCAAAGTTTGAAAATACAACGCCTCTGTGAATAGCTTCCTACTTAATTGGCTGATTAGCATTTATTTTGGCATTTTATGTTTATTTTACATGTGACATCTAATAAATCTATCCACACAAATTCTGGTTGCCAGAATACCATCATCAGAGAAACCTTAGAATCGGGAGCCCCGAGTTTATATTTTGAGTTTGGCGTTTATAGTTATTTATTCTTGGATAAGTGTCTTAAAATATTTATATTTTGGTCTCTCTCTCTCTCTGTATGTTGATAATATTTACACAGATTGACTGGATGTGTATTAGAGATAAGACACAATTTTGTATTTGAATGTTACATTTTTGGGAAAATTCCTTTCTTGGCTTTGCACACTCAGCCCTTGAACTTCTTTGACACTGATCGTGATAAAGTGAAGAGCTGGGAAAAATCAGAACGGTGCATCAGTTCTCTGTCACAGAAGAGAAACTGCGTGCTGGAGGGAGGCACAGATTCAGAATAGGAGGGCGTGTGTGAGCAGGGACTTGGAGGGGACTCCAGAGAGGGGAAGGAGGAAGGTGGAGGCACCGGCTGTCCATGAGAGGAGGAGAGAAGACGCTACCAAGCCATTGCTCGGAAGTCTCGGGCGCTTTGCAGATAAAAGAGTTTTGATCTAAGAAGCACCACCAATGTCACCTTCGTCACACCATAAAATAGGGAATTAGAGATGCTCGTAAGAAACAGAAAGTTTTCAGACTCTGGCATAATATTTTTGTTAAAACTAGCCCACAAAAATAAATCTGGGAAAAAGACCCGCTCACGTCTGGCACACTCTGTGCCCTGCAGAAGGATTGAGTAGGCACCCTCTGCAGAGTCCGTCCTCACCAAGGACACTCGTCACAGCCTCCAGGTAGGACTCAGGGCTGCGCCGGCCAGGCAAGGCGTGCTTGGAGCTCACCTCATTCCCCTCGGTGTGCAGACACAGGGTGAGTGGGTCTGCTGATGGCCCTCGTGACTGGGAGAGACCTGCACTCTTTGGAAGGGACGTTCCACGTGGGTATTTGTGCTTATTATTTATTCACAGCCCAACAGCCCTGCAGATGAGGCTGCCCAGAAGGGTGTGGGTCATTGCCCACGCCCCAGACCCCAAGGCCACAGGCAGGGTGGGTGCTGGTCAGTTATTCATCTCATTAACAAACATCAGAAACCACCTGGCCTAATGGTTTTACTGATGAGTGCAACATGGCTTTGGTGACCATTTTCCTAACTTGGTGGGGAGCAGGGACATACACTTTGTTTCTCCTCTAGCAGATTTGATCCAACGTCTCCAAAGAGTGCAGCAGCCCCAGGAGGGCTGAGGGAAACTTCAGGGCCCTGCTCCTAGGGACGGCAGGTGGACACGTGTCCTGCTCCTAGGGACGGCAGGTGGACATGTGCCCTGCTCCTAGGGATGGCAGGTGGACACACCCTTTAGCACAGGCAGGAGCATGGCTCAATGCCCTTTGTGTGGAGCTTAAGTCTACAGAAGACAAGGGCCAGTCATGAAACTGTGAGCTACTTCCCTTTCTGATCCTGTAAACGGAAGCGTCACACCAACAACCTGACTTTTTCTTGGCATTTTGTCTATATTGCTACCCTGGTATTTATAAGTTTTATTTTGTTTTTTAACTTGTACTAGTGTCATTTGTATTATAAGAACTTTTTAAATTAGAACATAAATTTGGTTAAAGCTACTCAGATATTTTCATTGCTTCCAACAACTAGCATAGCTCTTGACAAACAGAAAGTTGCAAATGAGTATTATTATTTACAAATTGAGCAAAATGTCTGTGACCAAGTAGAGACACGTCATGGGTCTTCAACATTCCAGAGACTGATATAATTCAAAATTGTAACTATTTTGACCAAAGTCATCCAAGAAATAAGGGCGACAAGTGAACTTATCGATGACCTCACTGAGTGTCAAGACAGAGAGGCTACGTGACTGGCACGGCATCTAACACGTGAGACTCGCACCTGATCAGCCTGAGAACAGGCAAGAACTGGCTGGGGGCCAGTTTAAGTTCACTCCATATGCTGAGCTGGGAAAACAGAAAAGCTTTGACATTTGTCTGCCCTTGACGGTGGGGTCACATAGCCCCGACTATTTCATCAGTTACTTTCCGGTTGGAAGAAGAGGCCTCAGGGCCCCTCTCTGTCCAGGCTGAACTCACACCCCCCCAGTTTGGGCCGTGAACCTTACTCAGCTGAACTTTTGATAAGTGAGACCTGTCACGTTTTAAATGCCACTCGGCGACACTGGGCTGTGCAGGAGGCCCCTGACAAAGACTTCATGCTGTAGGTTACGACTCCGTGAGTGAAGTCAGAGACAGAAACATGGAAAAGGCTTTCCAGGGTCAGCATGGCTGCGGCCCCTCTGCTGGAGCTTGTCGGGAGAGCATAGCAGGGTATGAGTCACCTGGGAGAGGGGATGGGGGGCAGGGGATGGGGACCAGGACAGGGGCCCACTCACCGTGAGTGGATGGGGTTCAGAGGGCAGGAGACAGGGACCAAGACAGGGCCCCACTCACAGTGAGTGGATGGGGGTAGGGGATGGAGAGCCATGGGGCTGGAGCAGAGCCCAAACCAGGGAGGAGTCCTGTCCTGCCTGCAGCAGACGCCACACACAGCCTCCTCCCCCTGGGTCACTCATCAATCCCACACTATTGTCGCCCCACTTTCTGCCCAGAATATACAGCTATGTGATAAATAAAATTGAATAATAGGAGGTAAGCAGGGTCTGGAGTGCTTCAGATACTAGCCAGGAATAGATAGTTAATCTTTCCTTATCCCAAATATTTTAAGGAATGACAACCCAGAAAAAAAAAAAAAAAGTGTTTCTAAAAATCACTTAAGTTGCATTTAGTTCAAATTAAACTTACTCAAATTCACCCATGCATGCAATCTAAAATCAGTTTTAGGCTCAGGCAGAATCCCAACACTCTGGGGACCTGGGACAGGATGTCCTGAGCTCAGGAGTTTGGGATTGCGGTGAGCTACAATGAGGCCAGTGCTCGCTGACCCACGGGACAGAGAGAGATTCAGTCTTGAGAAATGATTAACTAATTAATTAAGCTAAAGTCAGTGTTACTGAGGTGTGATTTGGGGCAGGCTGTGACCCAATGGGAAGGGGCCCTTATGAGAAGAGGAGATGGGGTCCCCGTGAGGACAGGGAGGGCCTGGCAGTGATGGTGAGTGGCAGAGATGGGACCCCGTGAGGACAGGGAGGGCCTGGCAGTGATGGTGAGCGGCAGAGATGGGGTCCCTGTGAGGACAGGGAGGGCCTGGCAGTGATGGTGAGCGGCAGAGATGGGGTCCCCGTGAGGACAGGGAGGGCCTGGCAGTGATGGTGAGCGGCAGAGATGGGGTCCCCGTGAGGGCAGGGAGGGCCTGGCAGTGATGGTGAGCAGCGGAGATGGGGTCCCCGTGAGGGCAGGGAGGTCCTGGCAGTGATGGTGAGCGGCCTCAGCAGAACCTGCATGGCCCACAACCACTCTCCAACTTCCAGCCCCAGGACCGGGAGGCACAAATGTTTGCTGTGTGAACTGTCTGCTCCGTGTGAAGTGAACACCACACCTTTAAAAAGGTAGAAAGCATCACGGGGTTTACAACCCAAAGCAGCAGTGCCCAACCACCTCGATCTGCTCTCAGGCGATGGCATCTCTCTTTTATCACTTTTTTCCAGGAGTTTTATGTCATTTCGTCTATCCACTGATCATAGTAACATTTTATATCGTTTCTGTTTGAAAGGAAGATTCATCTCACACTCACCATCTCCGAGTTTCAAGTCACGTCTCCCTGCAGCCTCCCAAAGGGCTGGGATTACAGGTGTGAACCACTGCACCGGGCCCATGTTCAGTGATTTATAAAGGAAAGTCTCTGTGGATGTCCATTAAACTCCCCCATAGACGTGGTGCAGTCTCTAACTAGATGACATCATTGGTGAGTCTCAGTGTGAAGAAGGCACAGGGGAGCCCCACCTTGGGGGTCAGTGATGGGAGCAGGTGACAGAGACTCGTCCCCCTGCTGGAGAAGAGGCAGGTGATGTGAAGGCTGCATAGAGCTGGGGGTCGGGGCTCCCCACTCCCGTTCTCCCTCGTAACATGTCCTGGCAAATGCTTCTCAAAAATACCCTAGATGTTCTGTCTGTCTCTCTCTCACACACATCATCATCATCCTCTAACCTTCTAACCTCTGAACTTTTATTCTTACCTTGCCCAGCTTTTAATTTGGGGGGATGAAAGGGAATAGAGATTAATCTCGGATTATGAGGGCGGTGGATCCTAATGTCATTTCAATAAGCAACGTGTGTCAAAACCATGGTGATCATTCTGTAAACAAAGTCATACCTCATAGGTCATGTGGGCCAGGTTCATGGACACCAAAATAAAGCTACCGTCACAGTCAGTGGGCCACACTTTTGTTACTGTTGTTTTCCAGTGAATATAAAAGTTGCGTCAACACTGCAGGATAGCCTGTGGTTAAGGTGAGACGGCACTGTGTCTAAAAACAGTGTGCACCTGTACGTCTTAATTTAAAATGCTTTCTTGACAACTGCTGGTAATGTCAGTATTTTGACCTCCTCCCATGACTCACAAATGTTCTCAGTGGCACCAGGAATGGGGAATCCAGAAGGCTTTCCGTTGTCCTTGCCCAGTTCCACCAGAGGACTCAGTGTTTACGGCAGCTCTAGGCTTAGAAAATGCATTTCTTAAGTCATAAGGCTTAAAAGCTGAGCTCACCCCTTGATCGTGGGCTGCAGAGTAGACATGGCATCGGGCAGGAGAACAGAACAGCAGCCCTCTCCTGCACTTCTGCATCAGAGATCTTGGGCAGCCGGGGGCACTGTCCACAGGCAGTAATATTTTGAAAAGAATTCTTTTCTTTATGAGAAGTAGGTCTCAACAATCGGTTTAAAATATTTATAAACAGACATGCTGTGATTCATGCTTTGTTTTTCCACCTGTAGAGCACAGTCCGAGTAGACTTAGCATAATTCGGAAGGGTGCTGAGGTTTTCTGAATAGTAATGTGTGTTGCCTGCAACCTAAAGTCAGCCGCTGTGTTACTGTAATAAGAGTCAGCCTGCCCTTTGCAGCTTTAAATGTAGGCCCTGGCTTCTCCCCTCTGGCTACGGAAGGCCTGGATGGCATCTTCTTCCAATAGAGGGCTGTTTCATTTCCACTGGAAACCTTGAGCTTAGTGTAGCCACCTTCACCTGTGATTTGGGCTAGAACTTCTGGATGACCCACTGCACCTGCTGCCTCTCCTGGCGGGTTTGTGTTATGGAGACGCTTCCTTCCTTAGGCCTCACGAAACGCCCTCTGCTGTCTTCATAGTATCCTCCCAAACTTCCGCACCTCTCGGCCTTCATAGAATCGACGACATTTAGGGCCTGGCTGTGGATTCGGCTTGGGCCTAAGGGACTGTTGTGGCTGGGTTGATGTTCTATCCAAATGCTAAACCGTCTCCATGTCAACCATGAGGCTGTTTTGATTTCTGATCGTTTGTGTGTTCACGGGAGCAGCACTTTGAGCCTCCTTCGAGAACTTTTCCTCTGCGTCCACAGCTTGGCCAACCATTGGCCATGAGATGCTCAGCTCCCTGTCCGTCTGGGCTTTCAACATGCCAGTCTCGGTGACTCGATCACTTCCAGCCTTTGAGTTAAAGTGAGAGACATGGACCTCTTCCTTTCCCTTGAACAATTAAGGACACTGTAGGATTATTAAGTGGTCCCATTTCAATGTTGCTGTGCGTCAGGGGTTAGGGAGGACGGATGAGAGGCCGACTGGTCAGTGGCTGGGAGAGAGTCAGAGTGGCATTTATAGGTTAAGGTCTCTGTCTTATGTGGACGCGGTTAGTGGGACCCCAAAACAACTACAACAGGAGCATCAGAGATCACTGCTCATAGTCACCATGACCAACATGATAATGAAAAGGCCTGAAATGTGAAAATGACTAAAATGTGAAACAGACACAAAGGGACGTTTGTGTAAGAAATGTGACAGTGGGGTTGTCTGGTGCGGGGTTGCCGCAAACCTCCGGTTTCTACGGAGCAGGGTAACACGCGGAAGCCTGCAGTGTCTCCGTGATTCTTACTGGAGCGGTGTATCTCTAGGTGGAAGTGAGAGCTTATACAAGCTGTGTGTGCACTTAAATAAACACCCTTCCGTTACTTTTTTCTAAAATAATTTGAGTAACTCGATTTGATTACCGTTTCATCCGGGGGAGGTTCATTTACTAGACCTAATTAGTTGTTTTTTATCCTTAGTGATAGTGCTTATAACTTACATTTATTGGGGTAGGTTTACAAAATGAAGGGGTAGTTGTGATCGTGAGCAAAATAAACACTTTCCCTCAAGTCACTTATGTCACCAAAAAGCAGTCAACCCTGGGAGAAAAACCAGCCAAATGAACAAGAATGACAGTTACTGAACCCCAAACATGACAGTCAAGTGGAGAATCTTGAATAAGGGCTGCGTGTCACCGATAGGCTCGGAAAGAGAAAGCGCCAGATGCAGTCGGAGCTCGGTGGAACGGCTGTCAGTGGCTTATGGAACATCTTACACGTTTTCTCATTTGACCCAAATGATTGCCCACTAGGAAATTTTTCTGAGTATCATTATATGAAGTAAACTGAAATCCTGGGGGGAGAAAAATAGACAGAATCTAAACATCATTACTGTGAAAAAGCTGGGCCTAGAATTTGTATTTCCAAATTGGTATAAAAATGATCAATTTTGTTTTTATAAAATTCTTTATGTTTTCACGGGTGGTCTCTTTTTATTAACCAGCATCACACTCAGACTTCTTAATATGGGTTTGGAAACCATTAACAAAGACCAGGAGCTTGATATCTTTGAAGGCTACTTAAAACTAAATGTGCATAAATCTAGGGGAATAATCTCGGGGAAGGCACCCTGGCACGGCCCTTTGTAATTAAGTAGAGGGACATTACCAGAATGCAAAGCTCCATAAATAGCCTAACTATGGTGCTTGCAAAGAACGCACCCCACACAATGACAACAAGGGGACCAATAGCAATTCCCAATTCCCAAATCAGAACTCGGGTGACAACTGCTGTCGGAAAGAACATCCTCTGATCAGAACTGACACCCTCTTGGAACAGTTTTTGAAGAGGAGGGTACACGGCTGGGGTTTACCGTGACACCCAGTTTTATTCTTCTATCAGCCTAAGTATTCTTGTATGTTAAATTTTAATCTAAATCTAAACTAAATCTGTATCAAACAAACTAGAAACGAGAACTGTTTCAAAGTTCTAACTCTCAGGTCATTGATGTTCAAGCACATTCATGTCCCAGCCCCGCCCTCCAAGCACCTGCTTTATTTCCACTCATGCACAGGGAGGCTTGTGTCCCCGTGAATAGTGGCACCGGCTTTTCACTCCATCAGGAACAGTTGGGGAAAAGCAGGTGGGATGAGAGGACCTCCCATGAAACACCGAACCAACAGCTGAGTCACCCCCCTCACAGGGCTCTCATTCCAGTGGGCGGTGCCGGACAAACCCTGGAAAAATGAATATGGGGGATAGTGAGTCCTACGGTGACAGCCATGAGGGAAATGAAGCCCAGCACAGGGCTGAGCAGGGCTCCTCAGATGAGCAAAGTCAAGGAGCGGGGGGGGGGGGGGCGTCTGCCCCCGGGAGCCAGGAGCCTGCTCCCCTGGTGTGGGGTCCGGCTGGCCTCACTGCAGGGGTCTTGTGCTTCTCTGCCGTTAAGTGTCCAGGCTTGACATTGAAACAAACCACATGAACCGCAGGGCTGCTCTTCATGGTCTTTAAAAACTAGCTCATTTTTAAAGTTTCCCTCCCCTAACATGCATTAATTAGATTTATCACAGAGATTGGAGTCAGGCGGGAAGATAGAGAAATAATTGCACTTTTGGATAAGTTTATTTTAAAGCAGAGATACATAACATCAGATTGATTTGGGTGTCAGTATCCGCCACAGTAATATGTGCATGTTACAGGTCAGCATTGAACTCAGAGCGATCACCACCCCACACGTTTAGCCCCCAGCACCTGTCTACTCACAGCCTGTTCAAAGCCTAACCCTGTTCCACTTGATCCAGTGCAGGGGTCCTCAAACTTTTTAAACAGGGGCCAGTTCACTGTCCTTCAGACCTCTGGAGGGCTGGACTGTGGGCCTGGGACCAGTCGGCTGCTAAGCAGGACAGGCAGTGGCAGCAAAAATACCCAAAGGGCCAGATAAATGTCCTAGGAGGGCCGCATGTGGCTTGCGGGCCATAGTTTGAGGACGCCTGATCCAGTGTGTTGGCTCAGTGTCACCACAGCCTCTGGTGTCCATGCTGTGTGTAGCTGGATTCCACAATTGCACCTCCTACCTCAAGACCCCCGGGGACCCAGGACCACTCCTGCACGTCCTCTGCTGCTTTGGCAAACAATCCATCTCCCAGCCCACGGCAAGTCCTCTGGCCTCAGTCTGCTCCCAGAGCTGCCCCTCTGCTGGAAGCCTGTCTCTACTCCTTTTAACCAGGCCAGTGTCCGGTTTCTGCCTCGCTGCATCATCCACAGGCACTTCCCACACTGCTGAGAGATGTCCCTGCACAGGGCATGGCTGGGCCAGGCTGCAGGTCTCCATCCTGGGAGAGGCCGCCCAGATCCAGCCCCTGATGTGCCCCCATATGGAGCACCCTCTGTGTTGGTCCAGCACAGGACAGGACGCGGTCCTGGGAACACTGATTTGGTCCTAGAGATGCTGCCTCCTCGTCAGAGAGTCCCTTGGGGCTGTGGCTGAAGGAAGTGGGGGAGCATCCCGGCCAGCTCCCGGGGTGGTAAACGCCCATCCTTCCCAGAAAGGACTCTGCCAGTGCTCCTGGCGCCCGTGGGCAAGGTGGCCAGCACTCATATCCCCCTCCGACTTTCCAGGGGCCCAGCTGCCCTTCACCTCTCCTGTTTATGAAAGAGCTCAAGAGCCTTCAACTGCTCACGGTCTTCACTGCAGCTTTCAATCCCCTTTCCCAAAATGCGTTTGCATTGAATCTTTTAGCAGCACTTTCTAGAATTATTCCTTCCTTTTGCCTGTAAGTTTGTGAAGAGCCCAGAAGCTCTCCTCCTGAGAAAACTAACCAAATGCAAGTAAGTTGTTCTGGTTGTGTATTTTCTCAGCAACGGCGATTTAGCACGGTGATGGTTTTGAGGGGCAGCCCTTTTAGCTCAATTACAGGGGCACCCACTTGCAATCGGGCAGGGTGTGCAGACGCGTGGGAAGTTTTAGGCGACCATCTCAAGCCCTGACCTTAAACCCTGCTTGGATTAAATGCTGACGTGGACCCTGAATGATGTTCGACCCTGGAAATTCCACGGGTGACTCGATGTCACCATGAAATTGATGGGGTCTTCCTGTTAGTTTTTAATTTTTCTTTTCTTTTTCTAAAGCACAAGCTTGAAATAAGGCTTGCTACGAGGTGGTCTGGAGATAAGTTTGCCATTCGCTGTGGGGAATTTTTATGACAGACGTTATTGTTTGGGGTGTGTATTAAGAGAAATAGTTAAACTGTGAAGGCCTCTAGCTAAACTCTGCCTCTTGGATCATAAAACCTCTTCCATTTACACAAATAAATTACATTATGTTACTTTCTCCTGTTTTATAGCTGGGAATACCAAGTGTTTTGGTAGACAAATGACAGGCTATCAGCCTGTCCCTACTGCCAGCTACAGACAGATGTTTGATAACCGTGGCTATCGCAGATGGAAGGGGCCGTGTCAAGAGCCTTCTCCTGGGGGCTATTAGTCTCTGATCTGCGATATGCTACAGGGAAAAAAGAGAAGAAAATAGTAACCACTGGCATTACTGCCATTTATCACCTACTGCTGTGTGTAGAATAGAAGGATCCTCTTTCGAGATACTCTATTATCTGCGGCCTGCTGGCTCCTTCCTCTCATATGTTTTTTTCAGTAGTCAATAAATTGCTGAAGGCCACATTTAGAGAGTAAGTACGGTTGTACATCTAACTTTAGATATTGTTCTTTTATTTACAACAGCATTTGCCCATTTTCAGGAGAATCTACTATATGTCTGTACATAAAGGGATTTTTTTTTTAGCTTACTAGATTATTTCATCGATGATAATTTACCGAATTTTACAATAAGCGAACCGGCAAGGCACACCTTAACAAAACGAACCTTGCCCTTCCCCGAAAGGGCTCAAGCAAGTAGGCACCTCACATTCGAATCTCTAGAAGTGCGGCTCCCCGGGCTTTTCATTTCATCTCTGGTTTTAATCTGCAAGTTCTCCAATCAGTGTGCATGCCACATGGGACCCTGTGAACCAGAGATTAATTGGTGCAAAGGCACTGCTTTCTGTTAACACTAAAGCCTGGATAACTGGGAATTATTTTCTAAGCTCTATTTTATAAAATCAGGGTGGAGAAGAAGGCTTGGGAATCGTTCAAGAGTGTTTACAGGTAAGGAATTCTCAACAACCTTTGTTCTGCCTGGCCAGGCATTCGCTCACTAATTTATTAGGGACAAGATCAATAGGCTGAGTGAGATTGCTGTGCTTAACTTGAATCGAATTCATGCCATGTTTACAGCTGTTTCCTCTGATAGCATCCTTGGAGGAGATGCACTGCTAATCTAATGTGGCTTTGCCACCATTTTGCATACGTTGATTGCCTCAACGACTTCCCAGAGATTCTTTATATACAGCTCAAACTCGCAGCCAGAAATGAATCAGAGCAATACTTTCCTCCTGTCTACAAAACACAAAAAAACTCATTAGAGACAAAATAGTATCTCTTAGCTGTGATTAGCCTTGGGCAATGCACATCCACCGGGCCAGCAGGAGAAGATGGACGGTGTTGCTCACGGTGGCTACAGTACAGATTCTGTCTCAGTGTTCTGCAGGTATGGCAGATCCCCACACAGGCAGTCACGTAGAACAACATGTATTTATTATTACACAGTTAGTTCCTCCGGTCAGGAGTCCCAACAGGGTTAAGCCGCATCTTTGCGAGGCTGCCATCAAAACGTCAAAAGACTGGGCTTTCATCTAGAGCCGTGGTTCTCAACCTTCCTAGTGCCCCAACCTTTTAACACAGTTCCTCATGTTGTGGTGACCCCCAACCGTAAAATTATTTTTATTGCTACTGCATAACTGTAATTTTGCTACTGTTATGAATCATAATGTAAATATCTGATATGCAGGATGTATTTTTACGGTGACAGAGGGGTTGCGACCCACAGGTTGAGAACCACTGATCTAGAGGCTCCAGTAGATAGGGCCCATCTCCACGTCACTTGTTCAGGGTCCTGGCAGACGTCGGGCCCCTAGGATTATAGGACACATGGCCATCTGCTTCTCCAAAGTCAGAAAGGGCAGCGAGACTCTAGAGAGAGCCCACTAGCAAAAAGGGAGCTGATGCCACCCCAGAAGGGTCACCCCATCACCTTTCTATATCCTGTTGACTAAAGTAAGTCCCGGATGAGAGCACATCAGGATGTGTGCACTGCGTGACCAGGCAAGTGTCCTCCTGCCTCCAAGGTGCCACGTCCCCGCCATGAGCAGCATCCCGGGGTTCTAGGGCACTCCGTCCACTTACAGCATCAACTTAGAACCCAAAGCGTCAGCAGAGGAGGCACAGACGTGGCTGGAGGGACAGTCTGTAAATAAAGCTCCCGCCATGATTCCTCCCAGCTGTGAATGTGTGAATGTAGAGGAACAAGTTATTTATTCATCACACCCAACACGACCTGGAGGGCAGGTCAAGGGCAGCAGCAAAAGATATTCCAAATAATGAGGAGAAAATGGAGTGTGAAGGGGAGAGTGGTCCACAGCACTTTTGAAATCCAGCGGGCAGTTGTGGGGGGCAGCTCAGCTAGGTTTCCTGGTGTGGGGTGAACCCCCCTGCTCCTGGCTCTGACCCCTGAGATCTGGCTCCTCTGAATCACACACGTGTGGATTCACTGCTGTTTACAGAGAAGCAGCCTGCCATCAGTTAAAAATATTTATATTAACAGAATAAAATTAGAATAAATTATTTTAGCATTTTATTTTTAAGTTTATTGCTTTAAATATTGAAGAATTTATGTTTCGCAAAATCAAAATTGAATAATCTGAGGCAAAGTTATACACACCGCCATCTTTCTAGAAATTTTATATACATTGAAAAATTCCTCTGAACTATTATTTTCTAGGAAGCTTAAGGCAATTTCAAATCACATTCCTCAAAACGTTAGGACTCAAGTATTAATATGTAATAAGAGGGACATTTAACGGGTTCTCCTAATAAAATATTTCAGATTCAAAATTTTGTAAAAGATACTTATGTCTGTATGTAAAAAGTGACGTGGAGAGTAAAAAAATTATTCCTATGTGAAAAAATTATTAAATCGCATTAAAAGAGAAGGAATTTTCCTCTCCGTATTGTGAGCTCCGTATCCTCAGAAGAAAAGTACGTGCTGTTTTTGAAAGAGGAAAAGTAAAACGGACACACCCAGGGCTGCCCGTGCTTCACAGTCTGGCTTCACGAGATCGAGTTCCCTCTCCAAGGGCAAAGGGGGAAAACCTGGTTTTGAGCTGAGAGGGTCCCAGGTCAGCCATGTCCCAGGGCAGCCAGGGGCCAGCATGCTGCAGGAAGAGAAGTGAGCAGTCTGGACCCGCAGTTAATTAGAATATTCACCCATGATGTTCGCGTGGGTTTGGGGGAGTTGTGTCAGGGTGTGTCCAAGGATTCCAGGTGAGGGTTTGACTGTTTGTATTTCTGTCAGGAGCCGAGTAGGAGATCTCTCAGCACCATGGCAACTCTCACTGCTGATGGGTTCAGAGGACGGGGCCCCAAGTGTGCTTGTCCACTGCCTGTAGCTCCACCCCCCGGTGGTCAGCAGATGGCAGAAGGGTTCCTGTTCAGGCTTCTCCGTGGGTTATGGCCCTTTTCTGATTTCACCTCCAGCATCATTGCAATAGCATTGTGTTAACATCAGGCAGAAAATATTGATTTAATCGGTCCTCAATGAATCTGCACGATGTCCCTATACACAGAAATAGAAACTCAGAACTAACTAGAGGGTTATCAGAGCTGTCAGCTTTATCTAAGACAGAAGGCAAATAGCCTTGTCCAGGAAAGGATGGAAGGTGATGGGAAGTGATACAGTGGAGTCCCCCAGGAGAGGGCCCGGACCACCACAGTGCTGTTGCCATTGACTAGGCTGCCCTCAGCTCCTTCAGTGTGGCCAGTGGGGGGTGTGCATGTCTGTGTGTGCGCGTCTGGGTGTGTGTGCTCAGACCTTTTTCCTCTCATTCTGTATAGGATTTATTCTTTCTCATCTTTCAGATCAGCATTTAATTTTTTTCTACTTATTAAACTTTTTTCTACTTATTTATGCTTATTTTTCTTGTGTTAATATCCATTGTTTGTTCCTTTTTATTACTGAGTATGGAGTTTGTTTATGTTTCTAGAGTTTTTTAAACTCTATTAATTTTTATTTATTTTTATAGTTATTATTATTTTTATTTATTTACTTTTTGAGACACTATGTCACCCTCAGTAGAGTGCTGTGACATCTCAGCTCACAGCAACCTCCAACTCTTGGGCTTAAGCGATTCTCTTGCCTCGACCTCCCAAGTAGCTGGGACTACAGTCGCCCACCACAACACCCAGCTATTTTGTTGTTGCAGTTGTCGTTGTTGATTTTAGCTGACCTGGGCTGGGTTCGAACCTGCCAGCCTCGGTGATATGTTGCCAGTGCCTTACCCAGTGAGCTACAGGCACTGCCTATTAATTTTTATTTTTAAAATTATTTCTTTTTAGTTAATAAGAGACAACTGGGTATTTATACAATACATTTCAATACATTTTTATACTATATATCATATACATATAAATATATTCATGGTGAACGACATGACATTTTGATATGACTAATGAAGTTAATTAACATTCCATGACCTCAAATACTTATTTTTTTGTGTGTGTGTGTGGTGAGAACATTTAAAATCTGTTCTCTTAGGAATTTTCATGTGTACAACACGGTGTTAAGTTTAACTGCCATGTCACGCAAATCTCCAGAACGTGTCCTCAGGTCTGAGTGAAGCTTCATATCCTTCGGTCAGTAGCTACCCCTTCCCGCCTTCCCGCTCCCCCAGCCTGTGGTAACCATTAGCTGTGATTTTACTCTGTTCTAGCGTTTGGCTGGTTTAGACTCCATGTAAGTGAAAACATCACCATTTTCCTTTCTGTCTCTGGGTTATTTTACTTGGCATGTTCATCGATGCTATCACAGATGACAGGAATATATTCTTTTATAAGGCAGAATGTCATTCTTGTCTATATACTGCATTTTTTTATTCATCCGTTGATGGACACAGATTAATTCTATATCACGGTTATTATAAAGTGATGTTGCAAAGAATGTGAAGTTTCAGATACTTCTTTAACCTACTGATTTTATTTTCTTTGGCTATGTACCCAACCGTGGGATAGCTGGATGATATGATAGTTCTATTTTTCATTTTTTGGTGGACCCTCCATAGTCTTTTCCATGTGGCTATACTAATTTACGGTCCCCAAAATGGTATACAAGCATCCCTTTTCTCCACGTGCTTACTAACACTTGTTATCCCCTGTAAGTTCAAGATCAAGACACCTGCAGGCCCAGTGCACGTATAACTCAATCCTTCATGAGTACATGTGCACTCAGCCTCTAAGAAGATGCCTCCCTCTACACCCTCTGGAGGGGAGGATTGCTGTGTCCTCAGAGTGGATGGCAGGGGTGGAAGGGCCCACACTGGTGCCCTCCAGCCGTTTTGTAGGGAACTAATCTATTCATGAGGGTGGAGCCTTAATAACAGTCACCTTCCCAGGGGCTCTATCTTTTTATACCACCCTGATGGGGATTAACTGTTAACCAGAATTTGAAAAGGGACTCAGATTCACACTGTGGCAGTCTTCTTTTGAATAATGCCTTTCCTGGACCTCTCCTTACTTTCCAGTTGGGTTGGTTATTTAGTTGTTTGAATTCCTTATATATTTTGCACAGTAACTCCTTAAAATGCATTGTTAAGTTGTACACGTTTTTTAACTTTTAAAAGAGGATATCTGGGCAGTGCCTGTGGCTCAAGGGAGTCAGGCTCCGGCCCTATATACTGGAGGTGGCAGGTTCAAACCCGGCCCCAGCCAAAAACTGCCAAAAAAACAAAAAAAGAAAAAGAGGATATCATACGAAATAGTGTCTATTAGAGTTTACTTTTTCATTCAAAACTAAGGTTTATACAAATTTTTGCATGGACTTGTGAGTTATTAATTTTAACTGTTCTGTAATATTTCATAATGCAATTATATTACATTTTATTTATCCATTCTTCTGTCAATGGGAGTTTTTCGGCTTTTTTGAATTGTGAATAGCCCTACCGTGAACATTCTCTGCATGTTGGTCTTGGGTACAAACCAAGGAATGGGATTACCCACGCATACAAATCTGCATATATTTAAATATTTAAATCCATATGCTAATATAACATCATGCTGCAAAATGCTTTCACAAAATTTACCATCACTAAAATTGTTCATGAGAGCTGACTGATTCACGTTTGTTTTAACTTAATATTATTATACCTGCTGCCTTTGCCAACATGAAGTGTGTAGATGGTAACTCAGCACATTCACTATTTCTCTTTCTTTGAATAGGTGGTTTTAAACTTCTCTTAAAGAGATGTTTATTACCAGTATATATGTCCTTGTAGAATTGCAATTCATGGCTTCTGATAGTTCTTCTTTTTCTTTTGTTTTTTTAAGGTACTTTTCCTAATTTTTTTTTTTTTTTGCAGTTTTTGCCCAGGGCTGGGTTTGAACCTGCCACCTCTGGCATATGGGACTGGCGCCCTACTCCTTTGAGCCACAAGCGCCAACCCTTTCCTGAACTTTTTTGTACCAATCCTTTATGAGTTATATGTGTAGCAAACCCTTCTTGTCGTATTGTCATTTTTTGTTGGTTTTTCACTGGTATAATATGCATGTTTATGGATGGAAAATCTTGGGTTTGTTTGCCTTGGTTAATCTTGGATGTTTACGAATTTGGGTTTAAAGAAATATTTTAATGTCAGAAGTTGGAAAGATAATACAATTATATAAATATACATATATGTAATTTTTGTCTATAAGATGTAGATTTTTACTTTTAGCTTTTAAATTATTTTTCTGGTTGGGATGTATATGTATAATGTGGGGTAGGAATCTTATTTTCACTTTTTGAACATGGATAATTATTTTCTACCTCCATTTTTCAGCTTTATATGTTGAACTGTTTATTTATCCACATGCCACTAATATAATACTATCTTAATGGGAAATGGTTTAAACTAACTTTTTAAGAATTTACCTTCTTTGGAGAATTCTTGCTCTTTATTTTTTTAACTTTTTTATATGAATTTAAAAGTCAATTTGTCAAATTTCACAGGAATGTGTACGCGGACCATGACACACAGGCACACACACTAGATTCAACTGGATTCGGATTGTAATTGTGAAATCCATGTGTTGATTTGAGAAAAATGACAAATTTAAAAAAATTAAGATTTCATATTAATAAATGTGGTATACAGCTCTTCACATTTAGGGTTAAGTGTTGTTTATGGCAGTTTTATAGTTTTTATTGTATAGTCTTCAGTATATCATACATTCATTTGTGCAAATTTTATATAGTTTTTTTTTTTTTTTTATGAGACGGAGCCTCAAGCTATCCCCCTGGGTAGAGTGCCATGGCATCACAGCTCACAGCAACCTCCAACTCAGGGGCTCAAGCGAGTCTCCTGCCTCTGCCTCCCAAGTAGCTGGGACCACAGGTGCCCGCCACAACACCCGGCCATTTTTTGGTTGCAGCCATCATTGTTGTTTGGCGGGTCCGGGCTGGGGATTCGAACCCGCCACCTTAGGTGTACGTGGTTGGCGCCTTAGCCGATTGAGCCACAGATACCAAGCCTTATATAGTTTTGAAAATGGTACTTGTATTCGTATGCTTGGTTTCAAATGCTATTGTAAGTAGGTTTTAAAATTAGTTTCTAATATTTAAGCACTAGGAATTCAATTAAAATGTGGGGTTTTCATTTTGTTTGAAAATTTGAAAAATCCTCCCATGCTGGCCAGCACCGCGGCGTGAAAACCTGTGTCACCTGCGTGGCCGTGGCTGTGCCTGTGAAGGGGACGTACTCTTTACACCACCACAGGCCACAGCTCTCCCTTCCCCTCTGCTTCATTTTTATCTGTTCCAGTAACCTTTTACTCAGGCAGTCGTGAAATATATTTAAAATCCAGAAAGAGAAAAAATAAGCTTCTGTCAACAGAAGTGACTTTGTAGATACTGAGTTGCCTTTAAAGAATGATTTATATAAAGCATTTTTTACAAAATCCGTTTAATGCCAGTCAAGAGTTGAGGATGCTGATAAGAATAGCTTATCCTCCACAGCCGAGAAAAAAGCACTTCATTTTCGTTTTGTTTCCAGAACCTCTGTAGCCATGAGGTTTATCTTTGAACAGCCTTGCGATATTAATTTATTGGAACCTTCTCCCAAACTCCTGTCAGCCTACATAGACGAATTGCTCCCAAAGCGTGACAGTGAGTTTGAAAACTCCAAGTTTTGGAGACAGAATTTCTGGATTGGCCACCGGTGCTTTTTCCAGCTAATTAGAGCCTCCGTTATGTCGGTGCGTTCGAGAGTGGCAGTGGGGAGGGTGAGCCGTGTCGGGCTGAACCTACCAGGAATCTTTACAGCCCACCAGCGCAATAAAAACCAAACCCTCTCTTTTTCTCGATTCTACTACACTGGAAAACCTGATTTTAAAAACACCGTTTGTGTTTCTTGGAAAGGCATAAAATAGCGGGAAGCTGGGGAATCAGTATTTGTCCTGGCTGGGTAATATTGATTGACATCTGATTACTATTTCCAATTTATAAGTGTTTTCATCTTTAACTTTGTTTTACGTATGTGTTTTTATGCATCTGTTTACAAAATCCTCATTCAATATATATGAAAATGGAAGTTAGGTAAAGTAACTCATCCAATTAAGGCAATGTAGCCAGTAGCTGGCAGTGCTGGGGTTCAACCAGTCATCTTCCAAATTTCTTACATTTTATACTGAATTAATTCCCCAGATTTGCCTGCAAGCTAGATTTTTTACTGTCATCCTGGCAATAATTTACATCAAAACCTAAATACATATTTGCTCCACAAAGTACTTGACTGTCACTTTGAAAAGATAGTTGAAGGTTTCCAAATAATGACTGTCACCAAATGTTACGAAGTACAGTGTCATCGGTGGCTGTTTCACTTACTCACGGTATAATGTAAATCTTTTAAATAAAGGGCATTTCTAGCATGCTGTAATTTATGTGCTTACAGCTTCACAGAAAAGCGTGCGGTTTGCCACCATATCGATATTGCCTAGAGGATCCGTCCGATTTCCAAAGCCGTTTCTATTGCATTTTCAGATTGTTTGAAATCAACACAATGCCCATATTGCCTTTCTAAAGCCTGTCCCTTCCAATGTGTACAGTAGCTGAGACCAGGAGCTCAGGGAGCCAGGTAATTTAGAGAGTCAGCAGACCATGCATTTTTGGCTTGAATTACTTCAGGCAGTTGGCTTTGCACACAAAAAGCTCAAACCCATCTCACCAAAACAAACATTTTAGGTCACAGAATCCAAGGGAAAAAAAAAATCTATTTTTTAAAATGTTGCCCTTGCCCAAAGAACTAGTAAGTGTTCCCTTTGTGCACAGCTGTGATTTAGGAAATGCTCTCTTAATGAAGTGCTTGTCCCTTCCCAGCCAAAGTCACTCAAGGGAAAACAGAATATGTTACAACCAACACAATACGGGTCTGGAAGGGCTTTGCCCAACAGAGGAGAGACCTTGTCAGAATGCAAGCAAGGAGCCACGGGTCTGTGCTCCAGTGTCTGGGGTCCCTGCCAAGCCAGAGTGTTGCAAATGTAAAATGGAAGAACGCCATTGTGTGTTTCAAAAAAAAGTGTGTTTCCACCAAAGGCAACCTATTTTAATACCATTTATTGACCAGAAAGAAATCAATGCCTTTTTGTATGTAAACAACCATAGATTTGTTAACATACTTAGTAGACAAATTTGAGAGATTTTAATTATAAAATGAATTGTCCAGAAAAAGGTCCTTTTATTTTACAGATTAAATGTTCAAAAACTCCCCGGTGAACAGTATTCTTTTCCAAGGAAGAGGATTGACACGGAGTATGAAGAATTATACATCCTGTAACTTCATGCCGAGTGGAATAAGTTTACTTATTTCTGAATTTAAGGACGCACTAGTACTATGGCATTTTTTTGTATTATCATCCATTTTCAGATCAATGAAGACTCACAAAAAGTTGCAAGAATAGTACAAAAAAACCCCATGTCTCTTTCTACACATCCCTCAGCTGTCAGTGTTTTTATTTCCCACATCGGCCTTATTGTTTATTTTCTTCTGTATTCACAGTCTTATTTTCTGCAAACCATTGGAATGCAGATAGCAGACGCATGCCTCTTTACCCAAAATACTAATATTTCATATTACTTAATACTATTTCCTAAGAAAAAGGGCATTACCACAATGCAGTGAACTAAACCAAGAAATTACCATTAATGTAATGCTATTATCTAATCTACTTGTATTTTTCTAATCAGTCCAATAATGTTCTTTATAGAAAATAAAAACAGCAATTCACCAGCCTGGTCTGGAGCACCGGTCATGCTTAGTGTCCTTAGCACTGGTCTCCACCAACTCAGGACAGCCCCATGGCCCATCCTTCTCCATCAGTGGTGAGCGTGGGATTTTGCAAAGGAACGGGCTACCTATTCCTTAATTTTCCTTTCTTCCAGGCATCTCTATGATTACATTGGCATCATAGATGTTTTATAAAAGTGATGCTGTGTCTTTCCCAATGTGCTGAAGAGTTGATGCATATAGCTTCAAAGTAAAACAGATTATAAATTTTTTTTTTGCCTGAAAGCATTTAATAAGGAATTACAAATCCTCCATTTATTTATTAATTGATAGTAGCCATGAACTCAGAGTTATGATAGTCATGAATTAAGTGGTTACCATATGCCAAACACGACTGAATCACATTCTGGCTGTCTGGGCATTACAGTTAGGGTTAGAGATTTTGGAGGTTACTATTTCAAAACTCAATTTCTAGGGGGTAAGGGGGGTTGGATGGGGGAGGGAGGGTGATTGGTGGGGTCACCTCTATGGTTTATCTTACAAGGGTACAAGTGAATTTTTCCAAAATCAGAGTATGAATGTCTTAACTCAATAACTAAGAAAATGACATGAAGGTTATGTTAACCAGTTTGATGAGAGTAATCAAAATGTATATGAAAACAGCACACTGTACCCCATGATTGCATTAATGTACACAGTTATGCTATAAGAAATAAAAAAAAACCCCTCCATATCTTAAGCATGTTTCTTTTCTTTTAGTTTTATAAAGAGGAGGGAGCATAGCACTACCCCTCACATGAAAGCTGGGGCATCTCTGTGTCTGCACCATGAAGACTCTCAGGAAGTCTGAACAGATCCCAGGCCAGAGCTAATGATAAAACTATGGTGCCAGAAAGTAAGAACATACACATGAATTTGGGGGGAACAAAACCCCAAATTCCATAGTGTCCATAGTGACAATAACGTGTCAAGGAACACAGGGGCTGCTGAAGAGGTCCGCAGGGCCACAAGCACCACAACTTGAACTGCACAATACGTGGTGTCAGGGCAAGTCCAGAAACATAAAATAAATGCCCAGGTGCCCAAACTGGCATGAAGGGTGTAATAATAGGGAGACTTGAGAAACTCCAGGTGAGGAAGAACAAACCCACCTGAGGAGGAGACCAGGGGTGAGTCCAATTCACTGGCATGGGTGGAGCCAACTCCCTCCTACCCAGCCACACAGCAGGGAAGGGGTGGAGCCAGCTCCCTCCTGCCCAGCCACACAGCAGGAAAGGAACCAACTAACACCTCCTCAGCCAGGCAGGCTCAGCCCCCCAGTACCTTCAAGGTGATGGAAATGACTGCTCTGCTCTCTCTGTTATCACACACCCCAAAGCTCCAACCCCCAGTCTAATCACAAGAAAGTGTGAGCCGAATCCCACTTGAGGCACAGTCCACAAAATACCTTATTAGTTATTAGTAATACTTAAAATTGCCAAGCTCACACATATGAAAAGCTTACGTGGAAAACAGCAACTAATTGTATTAATAAGTGGTGTGTCCTGGAGAGCAGAAAGAGGTTATAAGGTAAAGTCTAGCAGAATCCAAATAAAATGTGGACTTTGGTTAATACTGATATCTGATGTTGTCTAATCAGTTGCAATAACTGTGTCACTGTAAAATGGTACCAGCTGTAAGGTGTACTGTTATTGTAATTTTTCTATAAATCTAAAGCAGTTCTAAAATTTAAGAAAGGCCTATTTAAAATCCACATTTTAACAAAAAGTAAGGTAATAAAATGGCAAATAAAAATTCAACTTAAATGAACACTTTAATGATTTTTCAGAGTGTGGCCGAGTTCCACACAAAGACTCAGCCTTTGAGCCAGTGTCAGTCAGAGGTCAGCCTCATCACACCATAGAGACCCTCTGTCTCTCTGAAAGCTCCAAATGGCCTAATTCTAGGGACAAAACCACACAGCTGTCCCCTGATGTCAGCGGTTTGTTCTGGATAAGCATAAATTCTGGGGTGGAAAATCACGTATTTCTGATCACCTGGGCAAATGGGATAAACTATCAGACCTTGATGCATCTTTAACTATTGTAATTTGGTGACAGATCATCATACGATCAGAAATCAGTTCATTAAGGCAGTCAGATTATGGTTTTTTCTGGGAATAGCAAAACAACGGGCAGCAGATAGCACTGGATTTAGGGCAGAGTCACTTTCCCACCAGTTCAAGGGAGGACATCCCTTGACATCCCCACCTCTCCTTTTCCTTGTCCAGGTCAAAGCTTCCTCTGCCTGCTAAGTTCATGGTCAGTCACACCCACAGGCATGGTCATGCTGCTCCTAACCCCATGTCCCTGCACCTGCCCTGGGACAGTAAGCTGCAGTACCTGACTTGTTCAGGAAGCTCGCCCACACAGGCCTGGACAGCGCCCGTGCTCCAGCCAGGGAGTCAGGTAGTGTCTACTTATCTCTCAGGTCCTTTATTTAACTTTTCCTTTTGATTGACTCCAATCCCTTCTGTTTTTCTCACTGCAATTCCCCACGTGTGTCCTGCTTAAGTGACACAAGAAGACAGAAAAGCAGGCAGGGGCTGTCAGATGAAGCCTTGTCCTCCAGGCGTGTAAGACCTGGTCAACATTCGACTCTGGATTTCACTTTAACAATGAAACTTTCTCTGAGATCATTCTTGGTAAGTGGGATGGAAACTTAGACACATTCCCATCAGTTGTCCCAAGCAACTGAATTCAACTTGGACACAGATCTGTGGCACAGCGACCCTTGCATCTCTGTGTCCCAAGCAACTAAATTCAACTTAGACACAGATCTGTGGCACAGAGACCCTTGCACCTCTGCAGTGATGTGCTCAGTGACGATGACAATGATGCCCTGCCACTCTCGGGGGCCACGGGGACTGGCGTCCAGGGTCATCCTGCCCGGCACAGTGGCTTTGCTCCCAGCCAGGACCATCCCAGCCGTGCCCTGTGTGTGCAGCTTCATCTAAACTTCTCCCCTCCTGGGAGGCAGTGTGCCGGCTCCCAGCGGCTACGGAACACTCAACATTCTGCCTCCTTGTTAGTCGGAACTTCCTCTCTTAATGACTAAATTTATTTTTTCTGCACATCCTGCTTGCTCATTACTCATTTTCAATTATGAGTCAGATTTCATCTGGAGTTTAATTACTTCCCTGCTTAAAATGATAAATTAATTTGCTTATTAACTCTTTAACGCCTTCGAAGTTCAATGAACAAGGTGCTGTGTGTTATTGTATTTCTGGTGGTGGAAGACTGGTGATTTACATGGATAACAGAGAAGGGTCAGAGAGCAGGAGGCCGTGGATGAAAACTGCAGAGAGTCCAAAATACCCTGGACAGGCATTTCTCTTATTAAGAAAAACCTGCAGGGAATCGGGGGCCGCTTCCTCCCCCATGAGGCTTGCAGTGTGGGGTGCCCCAGGCTGGTGTTAATCCAGACACATCTTGTCCCAATTCACGGAATTATTGAACTACTGTATCTTAGGGCCCTTTTATAGATTATTACTTATTTCTTCAAGAAAAGAAACATGTTTTGTACGTCAGAATTATGGGCAGAGACCGAGCCCCGCACTCTTCTGAATCCAGTCTTTAAACAGCAGTGCAAATCCCGCCCTGTGGTGGAAGCTCACGGCTCAGCTGCTGCTATTTCTGCCTTTTAATCCATGTCAGTTCTTACCTCAACATCTCAACTGATATTATGGGAGTTGGAAAGGGAATGCTGCATTTTAAAAAATTAATAGACTCTGTTTCTAGAGCAGTTTTCATTGTGTAGAAGAGTGAGCTGGAAGTCCAGGGAGCCCCAAGCTGGCCTCCCCTGCAGCTCCCCTCCTATCAACATCTTGTGTTAGGGAGGTACATGAGTTTAAGTCAATGAGGCAGTAGTGACACATTAATAGTAAAAATCTATACTTCATATCAGGGTTGACTCTGCATGTGGTGCCTTTTATGTGTTCTGAGAAACACGTCGGGCCACATACCCAACATCTCAGGACACGTACCCATCATTAGTGTCACACAGAGCATTCTCACCCACTGCCCTGAAAATCCCAGGGCTGCTCATTCCTCCCTCCCCTCCCCTGGAAACCATCCATGTTCCACTGTCTGCATGGCCCTGACTTTTCTAGAATACTGCCTAACCCCAGTCCCCGGGTGCATGGCCTCTTCCCATGGCTGCTTTCATTTAGCAAAGCTTCCTCCACCTGTGTCCACGGTTTGATCGCTCCTGTCTTTTTATCGCTAAAGAATATTCCGCCGTCTGGACGTGTCCTGTCTCCCCTTGTTCATCTGTCCACTTACGACCTTGGTTGTTTCCAATTTCAGGTGATTTTGAAGGAGGCTGCTATAAAAATTCGCTACAGGTTTTCTTTGTGAATGTAAGTTTTTAACTCTTGTGGATAAATAAAAATAAGCACAATAGCTTTATTCTGAATAAGAATATATTTAGTTTTATACAAAATTTTAATTCTATTAAAAAATATGAAAAGGGGTGTAGAGTGGCTGTACCACTTGAGTTCCCCCCAGCAGTGAATGAGAGTTCTGGCTGCTCCGTATCTGCACAGATTTTGGGTGGTGTTTGTGTATCGGCTTCTCACAAAACTGACAGGTGAAGGTGTTGCTTTAATGTTTAATTCCCAGATGATTTTTGATACTGAGGTCCTATTCACATTCTCATTTGTATACATTCTTTGCTTAAATAGCTGTTCAAATATTTCGCTTACTTTGGAGTTAGGTTGCACTCATATGGTTGGCTTTAGGAGTTACTGGTATGACCTGGACACCGCTGCATCATCTCCCAGGATGTGGTTTATTGTTGACTCTCTTCATAGAGTTGATTAGAATTTTGGCAAAGTCAAGCACCCGGATGCTCATTAGTTTTTTTGTGCATGAATCATGCGTTTCATGTTGTATCTAAAGCCGGGCACCTAGATTTTGTCCGTGTTGTCTTGTGGGAGTTTTAAAGTTTTGTGTTCTGTGTCTACGATATGTTTAGAGGTCGTTTTACAAAGGCTATGAAGTTTTTCATCTACTTTTTTATGTGGGTATTGAGTTGTTCCCGCAGCATTGCTGAGAGCTCTGCCTCTGCTCCATGGCCTTGCCCCTGGGACTTCCTTGTTGAGTCAGCTCTACTTGTGAGCGTCTGTGTGTCTGTCCTGTTACCAACACTGCGCTCTTTTGGTTTCCGTATATCTTGGAGCTGGGTGGTATAACATCGGTCCTCTTACTCTGTCGTTCGGCACCATAGTGAGCCGCTTAAGCATTCTGCAAATACCTAAATATAGAATTAAAAAGTTGATTTCATGGAAGTAGGAGAACAGAGGCTGGGAAAGGTGTGGTGGGGGGAGGGGGCCAGAGGATTGGAAAAGGTTGGCTAGTTGGTTCAAACACCCAGCGAGGTAGCAGGAATAAGCTTTGATGCTCAATGGCAGAAGAAGGTGACAATAGTTGACAGTAACATGTTTTATATTTCAAAACAGAAAGACAGGACTCAAAATGTTCCTAACCCATAGAAACAATAAATACCTGAGGCGATGGACGCTCTAAATACCCCAACTTGGTCAAAACGCATTCTATGCATGTAACAAAATGTCACAGGTACCCCTCACACATGTAAAAATGTTGTGTATTAAAAAAAAATGAGGAATGTGTTTAAAATCAGTTGTTAGATATTCACAGAATAACACAGGCTTTTGACTGGGCTTGCACTGAATGAACAGATCAAGTCAGGAGCAGCAAACATTTTGACATATTGAATGTTCCTCTCCAAAAACACAGAATATCTCTTTACTTTTTAGTTTTTCCTGTATTTCTTTCATCAAAATGTTGTAGTTTTCCTCATACAGGTCTTACACGTATTTTCTTTGACATCTACCTCAGTGGGTTTTCATCCATTTGCTTGTTGATTGGTAGTAAAGTAAATGACCCTGTGTTTTCAACTGCAAATTCTGTGTTGCTATATAGATAGTGTTTGACTTTTGAATATTAATCAGCCTTGCATGGTGCAACCCTTATGAAATCACTAGTTTTAGCAGTTTGTTGATCATTTTCTATTTTTTACATACACAGTCATGTCATCTGAGAATGAAGATAGTTTTATTTTTTCCTTCCTAACACATGTACTTTTTCTTTTCTTGTCTTATTGCATTGGTTAGGAACTTTATCATGGTCTTGAATGAAGTGTGCAGAGAAGACATCCTTGCTTTGCTCCTGATCCTAGGAGATTAGCTTCTGATCACTAGATGTCAGCTCTGCCCCATAAGACACATCCCCCTTACCTTTCTACTTCCATAGATTATTTTTTCTTGCAGAAGTCCCTGTATAAATACAACTAACAATATCAAAGTCTGACATGACTGGTTTACCATAGGAAAAATAAAATAACACTAAAACCTGTCACATATCATCAGTAAAAAAATTATATGTGCAATGTGAATCTAATTATGAATGGTCAATTATTACAGTTCTCAAAGGTGATAAAAGAGAATATCTTTATTTCTTTTCAGGGTTGGAATGATTATTTTAAACAGATCACAAAAAGCAATAACCAGAAACCATTAATCAAATATGATGCTATTAGAATTAATTGTGTTTTGTTCATAAACAATTTTTAACTGGGTAAAAAGACGAGTCGATGAATGAGAGAAGATAGTTACAACATGAATAGCCCACACGACTCTGGCTGCTTCCTAGCCAGCTACACACCTGTTTGTGTCCTATTCATTTCTTGTTTGCCGTGATGGTATCAGCAAGGTACATGTTCCAGATCACCTTGCCAGTGACTTCCAGACAGGTTCATGCAGTGAACGAAACTAGTGAGTGGGGAAGTTGGGAAGAAGTGAAGGACAGAGGTCTGTCTTTTCCTTTTCTTCTTTAGCAAAATCAGCAACCTTTGTGTGGCTTACAGTGAAGCTGTGGAGTAAGGCAGACTTGCCCTCTGCAGTGACCACTGTAAACTGCTGTCAATGCACTGAAGACTTGCCGTCATTATCTGCTAAATGAAAAGATAAATGTAGCTTCCAAACCTTCAATTCCACTGCCATTCTATATCAAACTTTAATTGTGCTTATGAGTACCGAATGGCACATTCAGGCAGGGCAGCAACCCAGTTATTTGAGTTATTTGCAGCAACCCAGAATTAGAAATCATGCAAATGTCCGTCTACGGTTGAATGAATCCTTTGGTGTGTTTATAAAGTGAATCACAAACCAGCATCGGAAATGAGAAAACTAAGGCTGTTTGCACCTTCAGGGATACATTTTACAAACGCGGTGCGGGCTCGGTGAGTGACCACTCAAGGGACTGCAGTGAGCTGGTCAGCATGAGGAGGTGGGCAGCAGGAGGAGCTGGGCCGACTGTGGTGACACATACATGTGGGGCATGTCGGGTCTATGAGTGTCCAAACACCTTCAGGAGGTGGTCAGCACAGGGAGGTGGTCAGTGATGGAGGGTCTACTGTATAATGTTCCTGAAAAGAAGCAAATACAATAGTGTGATGTTCTCTTATTCATTTATGTAAAGTTCAAACACATATGTGTATAAGAAGTTATCATTTTAAGAATGCCTGCTTAGACCATAAAACTGCAAAAAGTCACTTTACAGAAGCCTGAACGAGGCCCGCATTGTCACCGTGGGCTGGGGCGTGACGAGGTTCAGACTGCAGTGCTCAGTTCTTCGAGCGTGGTTTTAGACATGTGGATCATTCATTTAGGATACACTAGTGAGCAGGGCATTTAACTTTCTAAATCATTAATATTTTTAATATTTCACAGTGAAATTTATAAAAGTCTACTATATGACATGTATCAATTGAAAATTTTTTTTGTTTTTATAAAAAAATCACA
Source organism: Galagoides demidoff (assembly GCA_963574575.1). Taxonomy (NCBI): domain Eukaryota; kingdom Metazoa; phylum Chordata; class Mammalia; order Primates; family Galagidae; genus Galagoides; species Galagoides demidoff. Next base: position 1,544 of record CAUYQV010044265.1, on the reverse strand, counting down.
GTTCAATGTCTTGTCAAATGAAGCAATATTTTATTTTCAGATTGGTAAAACCAGGGGAAACTAGCTATTCTCTGCTCTATTAGGAGATATAAGTCTGTACATTGGTCTCTAAGACAACACTGGAAGACTATCAGGGTTATTGCTTGCGGTCGAAAAGAAGTTATTCGAACTTCTTACAAATGAGAAATAAAATTCAAATTGAGATCATCTACAAGCTGTGTTAAAGTTCATTTAGCTGCAGTCTTTGGAATGTGAAGCAAAGCATCAATAATGACCAACACACTTTAAAAGTCATTCACATCGTGGGTGTTCCCAAGACGTCTGAAGAGCTGAGATGGCCTATGAGATAAATATAACACAGGCTGAAACAGGACAAAACATCCCTGGGAGTCTGATATGCACAGAGAAAATGTTTGAGGGTCCTATGCTTATTTCATTAAATTTAAGCCTGCAATCCATTCAATCTCTGTGGATCATTGACTTTAACAGGAGTGTTGCCTCCAATAATCATCAAAACAGTACAAAATGAGACATCTTCACAATCTTTAGGTTGAAAATACCGGGATAAATACCCCCTTGAACTTCTCTAGTTCCTAAAATCTGCTGTATGTTTTCTTTCCCTAATTTTTCACACTTTTTAACTCTCCTCTGCCCCAGTGATAGTTAAAACCAGGTTTAGTCCACGACTGAGTGCTTGGTAATTTTAGTAATGTGAAGTTCAACTAATTGAAGCTGATTATTGATCAGTGTACATTGGAGATAGTCGAATATAAAGATTCTGAAATTCTGGATCAAGTAGAATATTCTCATGTATTCTCAATCCCAAGTTAATCTAGCGAGTTTTCTGTTAAGTGTTATTATTAGCGGGCCAGGTGATGACCCTATGAGAATAGCAATGCTTATAAAAATGAAGGAAAATTCACACTTTCCCAAAAATTACTTTATAGTGTGGATTTCTCCTTGAACACTAAAAATTTAAATATAAATTTATCTGATGAACCCATAAGATGGATGGCTTCAGGTTTTCCAAGACTTATTTCACACTGGAACTATTTAAAATGAATTATGTAATACATAAGACTGTGATATTACTTGTGCATGTGTATTTAAATGAGATTGCATTTAATATACAAATATTTGTCATTTGTATCTTATGTAATCACATTTGTAATGGTCACTGGAAAACAGGATAAGAAAACATGGAATTTTATTATGAAACCCTTTGACTATTTTGCTTAGGAAAACCCAGAGAAGAAAACTGTCCGGTGAGAATACAGTTCAGCTTAATATTTTTGTTTTGGGATTACACAAGATGTGATAATTCAGTGATCCTGAGAGTTTGGGGCTTATCAAATGTGCAAAAGATTGACTACAAGGAAGAAGTTTAAGATGTTTATGGCTCGGCGCCTGTGGCTCAATCGGCTAAGGCGCCAGCCATGTACACCTAAGGTGGCGGGTTCAAATCCCCAGCCCGGGCCCACCAAACAACAATGATGGCTGCAACCAAAAAATGGCCGGGCGTTGTGGTGGGCGCCTGTGGTCCC
>CAUYQV010044263.1:0-12141 GCA_963574575.1 Galagoides demidoff | reverse complement strand
CATTTAGCATATAGCCCTACAACTCAGCTGTTCTTTGTGGTGAGAAAATCTACACTTTATCCTCATTGCAAATTGTAATGTATAATACAATACAATACTGTAAACTGTATTCCTCCCATGGTGTCTTAGATCTGTAGACTTACTCATGCCACAAAACTGTAATTTTGTACACTTTGACTTAGATCTCTGAACTTACTCCCTCACCCTCTTCCTGGTAACCTCCATTCTACCCTCTGTTCCTTGTGGTCATTAGAGATTCCGTCCACTCCCAGAGTGCTGAGATTATAGGTGTGAACCACTCCGCCCGGCCCGAAACATTACATTGCTGATGGTAGAAATTGTTTCTCAGACTTGTGATTAAAATGGGAGAGAAGTGAGATAAAGACCTAGACTACGTCCTTTAATCAAAAGTGAAGAAAAAGTTTTTTGTTAAAAGAGAGAGAGAGAGAAGTAAGAGAAATACAGTACTACATAGTATTCTATTTTCTTATCACTATTAACCAATGGGATAAGAAAATTTCTTATTATTCTTAACCACTTTTATATAGTGTTTGTAAACCACCAGTTTTACTATGCAAAGCTACATCACCCTTATTTTGCATAGCAGAATGTAGTTTTAAAAATTTTCCTATCCCTATGTCATAAATGAAGTGATTCCTCCAAAATAGATTATGCTAGAGACATAGACATGACACTGTTGGGGGCAATGTCAGAAAGAAACAGAAAATAGCCAGCTAAGTATAGAAAAATCCTTAAAAAGCAAGAACAAAAAGAAGAGTTACACAGTAAAACCATGTTTAAGAATTCTTTTAGTAAAATGCACCATAGACGATGGCTACCTAAATGAAACCAGGTGACCTCAGCACATCTCTCCTCAGGCTATACTGGACTGGACAGTGTCTTACAGTGTTTTACCATTTTTCAAAATATGATTCTGAAAGAATGTTTAAAAGACTGAAGATGCAGAAGCAAATATTTTTATAGCTGCATCAGGTAGTCACTCTCCTACATATGATCTAGGTAATAAATCTATTATATTGAGACAATGACACATTGTGTATAGATGCAGAATTCAGAGATCGATGTTACAGGTAGAACTGACATCCCCAGAAGAACCAAGTGTATGTCCCTCCCAGGAAATCCTGAATGGGCCCATCCCTGCCTCTCTGACTCTTTCTACCCACCTGCCCAGAAAGAACCCAGGAAATGGTGAATGGACCAATTCCTGCCTCTATGACCCTTTAAAATCCCCATCAGCCATAAGCCCACATGTGGATTTCTTCCCCATCAGGAATCTCACCCCACCTGCACCCCAGTGGACTGAAAGCCACTAGCTTGCACAAAACCCAGACTCTGTATTCCTTTTGTCATGCTCCTTGTAACAAACTTTTACCTCTGGATCCGGAACCTCTCAGGAGGGTGTCAATGTTATTTCTGGTCCATTTAGTCAATAAAATCCTGTCTTGGAAAGATGTACTGTACAGGTGTTAGTAAAACACAGGGCGTAAATATGTTTTAGTAATTAGGTCAAATGCTGCTGGGGTGATTACTCATTTACCACCTTTTTATCTAATGAACTATGTTTCTTCAAACAGAACAGGAGGGGCACTGAGTCTCACAAGTGTGTGGACCTTAGAAAGTGACAGCACTGATTGTAACCAAAAATATTGTCCTTGGTACTAACTGGTCTGAAGTCCTTTGTTATGATATTGGAAATTTGGTACAAAATTTCCTCTGTGAAATTAAACTTGGTTATTGGAGATGTTCAAGTGACAACAACCACTGAAAGCATGGCCACTTGTCACCAGTCACCATCAGCATGGGTTTCAATCCAGTCTCCAAACATTCTCATTCAAGTGCTGAGTGACAGGCTTAGTTGATCCCACCCCCACTACTGAACCTTCCCCTACCTAGACCATTCTCTGATACCTGGAATCAGCTTCAAGGCATTCTCCAGGTAGGCATCTTCCGTGATTGGGTATCCATCTAACTCCAGAGCCAGGGTGAAATCTCGCACGGCCCAAACAAAGTCTGGGAAGAAACTTACAAACTCAGTGGCATTGTCTACATCATCAGGTTCTGGGCAGGACTTTGCCCTGATTCTCTCTGTCAGCTCTGTCACATAGCTGGCACCTTAGTCAAGGAAAGAGCAGCACCCTGAACCACCAATCCAGATCTCACTGAGAAATAGATTTCCTGGAAATGCCTTCTCCCTATCATCCTCTACCTCATCTTCCTTCCTCATCCATGACATTGAGGGACACACACACACAAAGAAACAGTCTAAATTGTCATTATGCTAGTCTCAAGAAAACATGCGGGCTCTATTCCTGGAAGGATACTGCAGCTGCTCCAGGGCCTGGCTGTTGATGGTGCTCAGGCTGTTGTAGACCAAGGTGCTGCACAGAAGCACAGCCAAGGCAAAGATCCAGGAGTCATTCACAGGGTCACCCTAGTGTTACAGAAAAAGCAAAATGGAGACCACCATTAGATACAGCCCAACACCATCTACTCGTATCTGTGTACCCTAAACTTTTGTCATTCTGGTTGTCTGAAATGAGACATCTACTTGTTAGCCTGACAGTGACAACAAATAAAAACACTTAAACAGCTCTACTTGGCCCAAAATTTAATGTGTCCATGTATAATAGCCAATCTCAAACAGTCTAAATACTTCTTCCTTTATGCCTCATAAATTGTGTTGTAATTGCTGTAAGAAGAGCTTCTTGCAGGTTGGTTTGAAGTCTCCTAGATCCTTTATGGTCTCTACCTTGTGTACAGCAACAAACTCCACCACTTTCCCTAACTTGATCCAATTTATTTTAGACACTAGAAACACATTATGGTGAGAACTGAAGAGTCTACTGTTCAGTCCTTCATTTGACTATGCACCATTTTAGCTGTATTATGTATGGTCAAACAGTAGTTCAACAATATGAATCTAGAAGATAATGTTAAATTCAAACCATATTTTTGCAATTTATGGTGACGAGTTTCTGCACTTTTTGCTACAAAAAAAGACAGTTGACACTGTCAATATGTAAAATGTTTGTGCCATAATCAGTGGGCAATCACCCCATGCAAATTGTCTCTCTTGTGGGCTACATTAGGGATACAAATGTTATCCAACTGAGTTCACTAGAAGTTCTTTGGTTATACAGGAAACACAGACGTTGTATTTGGTTTTCCGGATGCAAACTTCCAAATGATAGTCCCTGACCTGAAGATGACTTCCTTGGATGGCAGATAAACATGTCTCCACATAAATACAGATAAGATGCTAATCTCTGCCTGAAATGGAGCCACAGGTACAATGTAAAAAACAAAACAAAACCAATCAAGAGAAATAGTGGAGGATGGGGAGGGGAGGCAAATCAATAGGAACCAGTACTCTATGAGTTCAAAACAAGAAGCAACGGAGCTTAGAAGGGTATGAGGACAACAGGTTGGAAATAGCAGGGCTGTTAAAAAGTAGAAGAAATGAGGACTTGTGGAGATGAAGGGATGGAGAAGGTAGAAGGACCAGCAGAGCCCAAGTCAGAATTGTTAGGGTGTGGTCATACAGAGGTATTAAAGCTTTATTTTGCTTCCCAGAGAAAGCATTAGGTGTGTGTAGAAGAAGAGAAGGCTGGAAATGAGATCCAGAGCAGGATGTGAAGGGTCTTGAAGTAGAATTAAGTGGTAACCAAACCACAATAACATGTTCCTTGGACAGCCAGTGGTTCTTCTATAAGGTACCTATACATTTTATATTTTGGTCTGTTGCAAAAATCATAGTTTTGAAAAGAAAAGCTTATGTTAATTGTAACCTATTTTAAGTCAATATTTTATTTTAGGATTATACTAAAATCTTAAAGACTTCAAAGCTGTTTCTTAAATCTACCATATCTGAATGAGAGCTCACAGCCACTCAATTTTTTGTAGTATGAAAGCCAAAGACATACTCATGCCATTTTCAATTTTTATTCAGGCTATAATAAATAAGGAGAATAATTTAAGATATCTTATAGTATAAGGAAAAATTATTTAAAACATCCAATTTACAATATTTTGGGTAGGTTTAGCTAATGGTTTTAAGAAAGTCAATGATGAATTAATCCCTAAACCCTAACCTTGGACTAAAATCTTTCTGGGCCGGGCATGATGGCTCATGCCTCTAATTCTAGCACTCTGGAAGGCCAAAGAGGGTGTTGAGCTTGAGCTCATGGATTTGAGACCAACTTGAGCAAAAAATGAGATCCCTTTCTCTACTAAAAATAGAGAAACTGAGGCAAGAGGATTGCTTGAGTCCAAGAGTTAGAAGTTGCTGTGAGCTATGATGCCACAGCATTCAACCCAGGGTGACAGCTTAAGACTCTGTCTCAAAAGTAAATAAATAAAATAAATGAAATGAAATAAAAAAATAAAATAAAATCTTTCTGGAAATTCCTGGCATACCTGGAGCTTTTCTATAGACTTGTGAACAGCTGACTTCAACCCTGTTTCATGGTTTCTCCTCCAACCCTATGAATGTCACACCCCTTGATGAGTAGCACCCATGAAATCCCACCAGGCACAGCTTTCCTAGAAAGCTTTCTCTAACTTGAATGGTTGGGTTAGGATCCCTCTTCATGGATTTAGGCACTCAACAAGATCACTTCACTGCCTTACCAACTACTCTCTGAGCATCTACTTGTTCAGATTGTAGCACAGAATCCTAAAATTCAGGGCTCTGTATTTACCATATAGCCCTACAATTCTGATATTTAGTAAGTATTAATTAAATTCCATCATCCACCCAAGTGTTAAAGGTCAAAAATAGATCTATTCCTAATATCTAAAATTATTTGATGTTACCAAGGAAGTAAGTTCTAGAATACCAAATGTAATTTCATTTCCAATAATCAGATTTGCAATTTGCAGGGAAAGGTCACAGAAGATGATGTTATACATAAAGCCCTGAGTGGACAATCAAGAATACTGAAGACTTTTCAGTGACTCCACCTTACCTTTTCCACATCACCCAGCCCCTCAGTGTCCAGAAGGACCAAGGTGCAGTCTGGCTTGGAGGGGTGGGGCACACACAGCATCCAGATGCCTTTGGTTTCAGACCTCACTGTGGAGCCCAGAGGGAAGCCTGCAAGGCAAGGGAAGAAACAATCGCAGAATCCTTGCAGCCCAGGAGTTACACTGGTTAAATTTGAAGAATCAATGTTTCTACCAGGAAAAATGATTGCTTCCATTTCAGCAAGAAAAACAAGTTTACTTAAATTTACATATACACTCATATATGAATATATAAAATACTTGCTGAACAAGTGCATGTTCATATTCATCTCAAATAGGTTATAAAAGAAAATTATCATGAACTCTAGGAATGTGCTGCTGTGGTCTGAATGATGGCCACCCCCTTACCACCATGACTCTTAGTTTGGAACAGAACCCCAAGATGATGGTTTTAAGAGCTCAGGGCTTTGTGAAGTGATAGGGTTGTGATGGGATTCCCTCAAAAATGGATTTAGTCCCCTTATGAAAGGGCTCTCTTGGGGCTCATTGTCCCCTTCTGTCCTCTCTGCTATATGAGGGCAAAGAGAGCCATCTGTGAGCAACAGGTCCTCATTAGACACTGAATCTTGCTGGGCTTTGATGGCTGACTTCCCAACCTCCATATTTGTAGGAACACAATCTTGATCATTTATAATTAACTCTATCTGATGCATCTTGTTATTGCTTAGGAACAGACAGAGGCTTCTGTGTCTTTCTGTGACTCTCAAGAGTGATACAGAAGCAGAGAGAGGACTGAGACAAGAGCTCCATGTGTCTGCCTTATCTTCATGTGGTGACTCCTTTTCCTTTCCCTTCCTTACTATATTAAGAGAAGGACGTCTAAATAGAGGAGACTGGAAAGGGCAGTATAAGCAGTCCCACTAGTCTGCTAAGACAGGTTTCCAAGAGTGGAGGAGTAATAAGAATTGAACCTTAAAACAGTTGAGGGATCTGTGATGTGGTCTCTGCATATGTGGCCACCAAGACTAGATTTATTGGTGGTTAATAACAAAAATCAGGAAAACTTAATGAAAATAATGGTGGTATTACAATACAGAATTAATTCAGATGTCATATCTGGACTGGTTAAAAAGACTTGTAGAATTTGAAAGGTTCAGCTGGGCATGGTGGCTCAAGTCCATAATTCTACCAGTCTAGGAGGTTAAGGCAGGTAGATTGCTTGAGCTCATGAGTTCAAGACCAGCCTGAGAAAGAGGGAGAGCCTGTCTCTACTAAAAATTAAAAATTGAGGCAGAAGAATCACTTGAGCCCAAGAGTTTGAGATTGCTGTGAGGTAGGACGCCACAGTACTCTACCAAGGGAGATAAAGTAGACTGTCTCAAAAAAAAAAAAGAAAAAAAATTTTAAAGTGGGATGTGTGAAACTTTTCAAAATCAAAATGAAGTCACATATGCCAAAACCCCAATTAATACAAGCGAGATGGGATAACATGAAGGAAGAGTTCTCAGGCACACTTCCATAGTTGGGAACTGCAACCAAGGACATTGCCAGTTCTAACTGCTACCTTACGAGTGGTATAACGTGCACTCAAGGTCAGTTCTGTGAAGATGCTTCCTTAGCAACAGCCAATTCACGGGACAGTACTTGGAATTAGCTCCTGTAAACAAGTTATCCTTCATTTCAAATCAACCTGCTTGTATCTAATACTTCTCCCTTTTGGCTTTTAAGGTTTCTCAATGCCTCAACCCTCACCTCCACCAGAAGACCTTTAAATCTGTCATAGCATGCACCACTGGAATGCATGAATCCCCTCCTGACTCCTGAATAAACCCATCTCTTTGCAGAGCCACTATCAGTTGTTATTTTAGCTTGATGGAAGAACTCGAGCTATCATCATCCAATCATTCATTTTTTTGGGTGAGGAAGCTGAATCCCAGAAATGGTAAGTGGTTGGCATAGTTAGACAGATGCACAAACTATGCTTTAACAACGGCTTCTGGGCCCCATAGCCTTGTGCTCTAGAACCACACTGACCTCCTGGCACCAGGCAACATTCTCAGGTAAAGGTGATAAAGGAAATTACAACCTGTACTGGTCTTAATTTAAAATACAGAAGTGGAGAAATTAGAATATCCAATACAGATTGAAATATTTATTTTACCTTTAAAGTTCAGTGCAAGTCTACTATTAACCACATGAACATTTTAGTAAATGTTTTATAATTCCTCATTATGTAATTTAACTTGTATTGATACCTTATTCTGTCCAGTGAGCTACATTTACACTCTAAATGTGAAAATTAAGGCAAACTGGGGGAAACAGTGAGTTGATTCTAACCCTCCAGAGTGACTGTAAGGAGCTCATTGATGGATTCAAACTGGGTTCCGATGCTCATCCCTACCTCTAACTCCCACCCCCTTCCCCACCCTGGATGCTGACCATGTAGGTTGGCAGAGAACACTAATGCAAGCTATGCTAGGGCCACTCACCCTTCTTCTTCCCAGCCAGCTTGTTCATCAGGTAGGATTTGCCTGTGCGGTAGAGGCCCACGATAGCCACCACCACCACAGGCTGCTTGATGGCAGACAAGATCCCCAAGGCTTCTCCACCAACACTCAGCTTCCCGTTGGTGTTCTCAACCAGGCACACTGGCTCTGTCATGTTTGTCCCTGAGGCCATATCTAGAGTATTCTTTTGACTGCAAGAAAAAAGAGGAAATGGAAAGCACTTTTTAGTCAGTTAGCTGAGCTACATTTTACAATATAAACTCTTTCTGTCTTTGAACTTTGTTCCATGTATACTTTAAGATGGCCTGTGATCCTTCTAGGCTACCTTATAGCTTATTCCACTGACCTTTTCTTTTAATTAATTTTACTTTGAAATAGAATTATAGTAAACACCCAAAATGTGTACAGAAGTTTCTAATATTAGCTCCCCTTAGTGTTAATATCATACCTAACCCTACTTAATCCTCACATCAGGATTTTTTTTTTTTGAGACCAAGCCTCAAGCTGTCCCCCTGGGTAGAGTGCTGTGAAATCACAGCTCACAGCAACCTCCAACTCCTGGGCTCAAACGAGTCTCCTGCCTCCCAAGTAACTGGGACCACAGGCGCCCGCCACAATGCCCGGCTAATTTTTGGTTGCAGCCATGATTGTTGTTTGGCGGGCCCGGGCTGGATTCAAACCCACCACCTTAGGTGTATGTGGCTGGCGTCTTAGCCACTTGAGCCACAGGCACCAAGCCCACATCAGGATTTTAAGATTGATACAGTACTATTAACTACTGTACACACCTTATTTGCATTTTACCCATTTCCCTCTAATGATCCTCTGGTCCACGGCCCAGTCCAGGATTCTCATTGCATTTCATTACTAGGTTTCCTTCGTCTCCTGGGATCTCTGAGAGTTCCTTATTCTTTCTTTGTTTTTCATGACCTTGACATTTTAGAGGACTGCTGGCCTGTGAGTTTGTTGAATATTCCTCAATTTGAGTTTTTCTGAGATTTCTTCAATATTAGAGTGACATTTGTTTTTGGCAAGAATGTCCCAGAAGTGTTCTGTTATTCTCATAGTATTCTATGAGGGTTTATCCTCATTATTCTAGGGGTTTATTATGTTCATGTGATATGTGATGCTATGACCTTCACTTGGATCACTTGGGTAAGGTACTCTTAGCCCAATTTCTCTACCCAAAAGGACTATGTACCATTTTGTTACTAACAGGTAGCAATTGGAGAGACCCTTTGGAGAATAGGCACGTGGGATCTCATCACACTTTGATGTTTTTCCAGCCACTCCTTTAACATCCATTGATGAGTCTTGCTATACTGTTTGAATAAAGGTTTTTGTACTGTAATCATTCCTCTACATTTATTAATGGGGGCTCTACAGCAAGCAAGAGCTTTCTCCTCCTCCTTTATTTGCCTTATATTCACCCACTCCATCATTTACTTATATCAGTGTAGACTGCTAGGTATTAATTTTTTTTTTTTTGCAGTTTTTGGCCAGGGCTGGGTTTGAACCCACCACTTCTGGCATATGGGGCTGGCACCCTACTCCTTTGAGCCTCAGGCACCGTCCTTAGTTTTATGCAGTGATATTCAATATTTTACTCTCATTGTTTGCTGCTCAACTTGTCCTAGATTTGGTCATTCAGAGTTGCCTGAGCTGGATCCCATGTGCTTTAATATGTTTCCATCACATTCTCAATGATTCTCTACTTTCCATCAGCACAACACATTCCATCTCATAGTGTTCTTGTTTCAGCCTGAGAATGCACCATTTATCCCAATAGCGCTGCTCATTTCATGGGATAATGATATTTAGACACCAAGATATCACAATAGAGGTGCTGATTATTTTCAGATGCCGTCAGAGTCAATGTTAAGAAATCACTGTGTGTATTCTTGGACATGCATACACAGATCTATATTTTTTATTTATCCATTTCTATATATCAGCTTGATTTCTATTTCTGTTTCCATTTTGAATCTAACACATATGAATTTGGCTTTTCATCTTTCTTTTCTGAGCTTCTTTCTCTAATGATGGTGTACCAACCTGTCATCAGACATAAACAGTTACTTCTTTGCTCAGTCCTAGCATATACATACAGTAGTGTCAAAATTGCTAATCAACAATTGTGAAAAGTATTTACTTACTATAGTGAACTATTAGCACATTGTTCTTTTTTCTTTAGCCTTAGGAATACACTTACAAGACTGCTTTCCAATGTTGTGTAGAATAGTAGTTTCCCTCTCCACCCTCTGTGCTACGTTATACTATCCACATGTAACACAGGGAGGTTCATTTGTTACTGCTTGAGTCCCATTATGTCCTTCCTCACATCTTGGTATCTTCATTGATTTGAAGTATGTATAATATTTAGAGTTTCTGAAATGCTATTTTAGTAAAAGTCCAAGCTTTATAAAGTGCTATGTTCAGGGAAGTGTCAGTTTTTGACCTTACAACTCTATGTCCCTTGCAGCTGTGGTTCTATCTTTCTCACTCATCCTGCATAGAGATTACATCCTTTAAGCTCTGCCTCTTAGTTGCTTTTCACAATGCCATATACATGTACATTTTCTTATTCACGTTTTGTAATACAAAGGTCACATCATGTAGGTACACAGAAATCCTTCCATATTATTTTGTTACCTACTGCGCAATTGCTATCCAGGAGGGTCTAGCAGATCATACTCTGACGTACCTTGTATTTTGTTTTCTAGAAAATGGAATGTTGCAGGGAGAATGGGGACCAAAGACTACATTCTCGGCAAGGGAAAACACCCCCAGAAAAAGGGGAAAATAAAATAATAAGCTGAGCAAGGTAGAATAAAGAAAAGTCAGCTAGTTGACCTTAAAACTGGCCACTGCTCAATTTCTTATCTCAGCAGTTTTCTGGACATCTGGCCCCAGGGGATACAGCTTACGAACACCCTTGCTGGATATCTAAACATTCTGAAGAAATAATGGTCACAGAGGAAGTTATGTGCAAGGCCTGGCAAGAAACATTAACTAGGCTGTCCCCTACCCAGTCAACAGCCAAACCAAATACCCAATGTGGAGATTTGTATTTGGCCAGGGCAGAGATCAAGGGAAAAGCCCAACCCCTGAAATGTGGGTAGGAGAGCTCATATCCCTTATCACACAGGAAGACCCTCTGTGGTGGACACGAGAGGAAAATTTCTCTTTCCCACTGATTCCTCAGAGGAGATTGATGCCAGTGGAATTTCACCCCACAGTGAACTAGGGGGGGTTAACACCCCCACAGAAATCTGTGTGTGTGACCACAGACCGGAGGTTGCCCCACACCAGGCTCAGTCATCTGGATTTCTCAAGGCTGCTCAGACCTTAAACTTAATGATTATAGAAGCAATAAGAGCTGACATGCTTGTGGATAGAAGTTGCTGATATATTTGTTCTCTTCCTCAGCTTACCCTCTGGGCTAATGAGCAAATAGCCTTGAACAAATGCTGAGTGGAACAAACAATTGGGTCCACTCACTGGAACACCACTAACAGGCAATGATCCCCCGTGCTCCCACCTTTGAAAATTCTAGTCTGCGTGTCTTGTCAATTTGTCTCTTGCCATTTCTAACTTTTCATTTATTTAGTCAATCACAGCCAGCTCCACAGGTTTTAAAGTACCCAGCCCATGGGGCAGACCCCAGCAGAATATCTCCTAGATATGTCACATCATCTGATGTCATTCTAAAACTTTTTCTGGAAGCTGTTCATATTCACATGGATATTTGGACTGAACAAAGCTGAGCTCTCTGACCTCATGTGGAGAGTAACAGGCAGCCTCCATTTGGGTGATGTTGTCTAGAATGTATCTCTACAATTTGAAATATAAATGGCATCCTAACAAGCCTTGGTCCTGCTGTCTTCTATGTCCATTTGTGGGCAGGATCAGGTCAGACTAGGACACCAATTCCCCAATTACTTCTTCCTCTTGTTGTGCAGAAAGCCCTCCTGGCTACCCACTCACTGGTTCTTCATGTTTGATCTGCTTCAGAAAATGGCATTCACTTAAGCCTAATAGCGCAAACCTGGCATTTAAATCGGTTGATTTTTGGCTCATATATGTCACTAGATGTTGACCTATCTGTGATTTAAGATTCTTTCCTATCTGCATGTGTAGATCAGTTTGAATATTGATGGTAATTATTTCAGCTTGAAATAATCAGACTGAAGTCACCATCAAGAAACACGATCTGAGAAATCATGACTTATTTTATTATTTCTGCTGAATTCTGCTGTATGTACAGTATTATTTATAAAATTCTAAATGAATCTTCTTTAACCAAGGTTTGATAATTTGATAATTTGTATAACATAATAATATTAAAAGGAGTAAAAATTATTCCATTGTGGGTGCCTTACTTTGTGCTTTTATGTTTGATATCTTAAATCCTGTAATTTAACATGATCATGATATGACTTGTACAATGTCTTTAGTGTATAAGTTCATGGAGCCTATGGGCACCATGATTTTCATTCTTCCACTGTGATAAAGAGCAGTTTGTTTCCATGATAGAGTTGATTACTTCTACCTTGCTCCACTGAGGGCTTATCTCCAATTATCTGGTTTCCCATCTCTTTAGAGGAACATGACAAAAAAGTCATTTGTTTTTCTGTGATCAGGATCC
>CAUYQV010044262.1:0-21508 GCA_963574575.1 Galagoides demidoff | reverse complement strand
GCAGGGCCACTCCCTGCTGCCTCCCCCACACCTGCGTGCACAGCCATTAAGCCGCTGATTGAGACACCTAAGGCAGACAGCTGCCATAATAGGTAATAAGTAGCAGTTCCCTTGAACAGCTCCCATAATAGGTAATAGGTTTCTACTGAAATTCAGGTATTCTCCTTCAACTACCTAATTAGGCTACACCACCTCTGGTCCCGGTTAAGAAATCCCCCACCCCTCACCTGTTCCAATCCAAGTCCTCCCCGTACTAATGACACCAATGCAAATCCTCCTTTACTAATGAAATCACCAACCACCAATCAAGAGTGTACTCGTATCAGACCCTACCCTTCTTGCTTTCTGTACCCCATAAAAACTTCCTCCACCTCGGGTTCGAGGCTCTTCTTCGGTGTGTACACCAGGAGAGTCCAGGTCCGGGCTTCCTGGGCCTGAATAAAACTCACCTCGTGCTTTTACATTGGAGTATGTCTCGGACTGTCTCTTTGGGGCCATTTGGGGGAATTTTCGGGCACAACACTATGAGCTATGATGCCACAGCACTCTACTAATGGTGACAAAGTGAGACTCTGTCTCAAAAAATAAATCACATCCATTATTTTTATCATTATCTTAGTTATATACTTTACACTTACAATTTGTAACATTAAATAAAGTTATGGAAATAGTGGAAGCATTTAATTTATAAAATCAATGTAGGAAATTTAGAAAGTTTAAATCCTGAGCAATCTAATTTTGGTCTTGAACAAGCCAAAATATTGTACTAACAATTAGAAAAAAGATAATAATGACTGAATCATGCTAAAATTTTTCTTTATTTTGAAATTGATGTGTTTTCTTCTCTCATAGCTGGTTTAAAAGGTATTAGGTAAATATGCTTTCTAGCATCCCTAAAAAGAAATATACTGATAGTTGAATATTTTTTTTTCTTTTTTTAGACAAGTTTGACTTTATCTGTACTAAAAATTCCTACAGTAGGCCAGGTACTGTGGCTCATACCTGTAATCCCTGGGCTTTGGGAGGCAGAGGTGGGAAGATCCTTTGAACTCCAGGAGTGTGAGACCAGCCTGAGTGAGGCTGCGACCATCTCTATAAAAAATAGAAAAAATTAGCTGGATGTTGTAGTGGGCACCTGTAGTTTCAGCTACTCTGGAGACTGAGGCAGGAGGATTGCGTGAGCCCTGGAGTTTGAGGTTGCTGTGAGCTAGGCAGACACCATGGGACTCTAACCTGGGCAACAAAGTGAGACTTTGTCTCAAAAGATAAATTAATTAATTAAAAAAAAACACAAAAAATTCCTAGAGTATATGCATAACTACTGAATGCAATTTTTATTAAGTCTTTCAAGCTTTCAAAGAGAGAAAAAGAGAAGAAAGAGGAGATAAAAGATGAGAAGGAACTGGCTTTAGACAAATAGCTATAATCATTTTTTTTTTTTTTTTGCAGTTTTGGCTGGGGCTGGGCTCAAACCCACCACCCCTGGCGTATAGGGTCAGCGCTCTACTCCTTGAGCCACAGGTACCACCCAAGCTAATCATTTTTTCTCTGTAAGAAAAGTAGAGAAAAATATGTTCATGTGTGCATGCTCACACGAGTGTCAGCTATCTTGTTCGTGACAATTCTATCAAGCTGTAAAATTTTTTCTTTTAGGGAGACAGAGTCTCACTGTGTCATCCTGGGAAGAGTGCTAGGGTATCCTAGCTCATAGCACCCTTAAATTCTTGGGCTCAGGTGATCCCCTTGCCTCAGCCTCCGGAGTAGCAGGGACTATAGGCACCTGTCACAATACCTGGCTATTTTTAGAGACGAACTCTTGCTCAGACTGGTCTCAAACTACTGACCTCAGCAATCCAGCTACCTGGGCCTCCCAGAATGCTGGGATTACAGGCATGAGCTACTATGCCCAGCCAGAATTTACTTTTTTTTTTTGAGACAGAGTCTCACTTGGTCACCCTCAGAGTGCAGTGGCATCATAGCTCACAGCAACCTCAAACTCTTGGGTTCAAGCAATCCTCTTGCCTCAGCCTCCCAAGTAGTTGGGACTACAGGCACCCACCAGAATACCTGGCTATTTTTAGAGATGGGGTCTCACTCTTGCTCAGGCTGGTCTCAAACTCCTGAGCTCAGGCAATCCACCGACCTCAGCCTCTCAGACTGCTGGGATTATAGGTGTGAATCACCGTGCCTGGGCCCAAGCTGTAAGATTTTTAAAGACAGTATTTGCGAAGGAAGGAGGTGATGTCTCCCATGTGAAACAAAATGATCTGTAATTTAGACAAACATGACAATTCCTTCATGAGGGTGCTTCCATTTTTGGTATCTTGAGTCTCCTTAAAATGTTTAGTCAAATTACTTTTATGCAATAGAGTGATTTGCCAGCCAACTTTTTTGTTTCTCTAACAGCCACAGTTTCCGACTTGAAGCCATCCACAAAATGTGGAAAGGGCACTGAAAATGTCAACATTGAAAAGCTTATTTTGTATTAGTGACAGCTAAGGAATATTTTAGAGAGGCGTATGTGTTGAGTTCCCGTTGTGTTTAGAAGCCTCCTCATACCAATTCAAAAAAGGAGACCATTGGACAACCAGATTTTTGTTTTGTTTTGGCTTTTTGTTCTAGGACAACTCTCAAATGGACAATTTTGTCCATATCAAAATTCCCCCAGTGGCCACTATAATGCAAAGTTATTTTTGGTGAAATTTTGCCAGTTACAAAGCTATGCACACATATTAGCATTATGGTGCGAAAACACAAAGGAAGCAGGTGTTTGGCCTGAAAGAGGCAGAAAAGACGCCATAAGAAGTGCTGTGTGGCCATAGGTTGATGCTTGTTTAGCTTTGTGTCTTGGAGCCAAAGACCAGTCATCACCAATCATTAGTTTTCCAAGGCTTGGAAGACAAAGCCTCCAGAACACACTTATCGAGAGCTGAATGCTGTGTGCTGGTATAGGAGCCAGTCAAGTCTTACCCCTGCTGAGAATCACAGCAAGCCAAGTTTCCAAAATCAGGCACAATGAAGCAATGGAATGAGTTCCTACTTCCTGGGAAACCTGCCCTGTGGGGTCAGAAATGGAGGGAGAAGTGCTGGGGACAGAAGAGAGGAGGCAGACAAGGACCTAACCAAACACAGTGGCCGGAGGGGATGGGCTGAGGGGGAGGATTTCTCTCCCCACTTAGCAATGGGCTGGTGCCAGTGACGGCCCCACAGCAGTCCCTGGGAAGACTCAGCCTGCTGGCATCCTCGGGGGAAGTTGCCCATAGTGGGCTGCTGAGTAGAGAGCACCTGGGCTCATAGAGGAGATTAATTTGTCACTTAGCTCCTGAAGTGCTATGGACTGCCACCTGTCAGGCAGGTACCGGGAATGGGGGTGGGGGAGGAGAAAAACCTGGTTGGATGACCTGGGGTCAGTCCAAGAGGACGGCCATCCCACCTTCTGCCAGCTTTGGTCCATGGGGCGGGGCAGCCCCAGGTCAGAGTTAGCCTGGCGAGGACTCAGGTGGGCCTGGATTGGGGCAGTGTCTGGGTTAGCATCTGGCTACACAGAGGACAGGACCTAATTCTTTGGGAGACTGGTATGAGGCTCAGGGCAAGGCAAACCCAGTTGAGTGAGGAGTGGACCCGGGGGCAATTTCTTAACCGAGAAGCCCTGGATTGCCGAACACAAACTAACCCTGTTGGCGGTGGACATCCCCACATCCTCCTCGCCTACAAATTCATATTCCAGAAAAACAAAAAACAATGCCATTTTTGGAGCCATGTGATGGGACAGCCAGAAATCAGGAGCTATAGGAAGGGGAAGGTGATTGCAGGGCCACCTCTAGGTGGGAGGTACTGGGCACTATGACAAGAGGTAGGGGTGGCCTGAGGCGTAAGTGGGAGGCTGCTCTGGAGAGGTCTAAGGTTGCAGGTGGAATCTAGGCTGGGATAGAGCCAGAATGCTTCACACAATAGAGATCAGGTTGCTAGGAGCTGCCAGCCTTCTAATAGTCCTCTTGCTCTCTGAAGCTCCCTCTAAGACGCCTCTACCCAGAACCTTCTAACAGGTGAGCTTCAAACCCTTCATATCTATCCAGTCCCCAGCTCCTGGCCAGCCCTTACCTGTTCACCCACCATACTCTGCTTCCAAACACCTGGTCTGGGGACTTCCTGCAGGAATGGCTGCTGTGCTCCTGGCCCTGTGGCCCACTTCATGCGGGCTGCAGGTGTTAGAGCTGTGAATGGTGCTGGTGTGTGCTTGGAAGTTTCTCAGATAGTCCCTGTGTGTATTCTACAGAACTGGAAACAATTTCATGGAAAGAAAGAAGGAGTGGCCCAGACTTGCAGTCTGTCTCCTGTGCTGGCCCTGGGGAAGTGCTGATATGGTGTATGAGTCTTCTATTGCCACTGTAACAAATGGCCACAGACAGAGCTGCTTAAAACAATAGCTGTTTTTTACCACTGCAAGGGTGGAGTCTGGCCACCTTGGCTTAGCTCTCTGCTTGGGGTCTCATAAGACCAACATCAAGGGCTCAGCGCTTGTAGAACAGTGGTTACAGTGCCAGCCCCATATTCTGAGGGTTGGCGGGTTCGAACCCGGCCCCAGCTCTAGCCAAACTGCAACAACAACAACAACAACAACAACAACAAAATAGTCAGTTGTTGTGGCGAGTGCCTGGAGTCCCAGCTACTTGGGAGGCTGAGGGAAGAGACTTGCTTAAGACCAGGAGTTTGTGGGTGCGTGTAACGGTGATGCCCAATCTCTATATGGACGGGCACAATGGTGACCCCCTGAGTCAAAAAAAAAAAAAAAAAAAAAAGACCAACATCAAGGTTTTGTCTAATTTGGGCTTTTATCAAGAGCTTTGGGGAAAATCCATTTCCAGGCTCATTAGTTTTTTTGACATGGTTTCCACTTAGTGCTGTCCATCATCAAGTCAGCAACAACATCATCAAGTCAGCAACAACAGGCTGAGTCCTTTTAAGGCCTTGAATCTCTCTCCCTTTATCTACTGCTGTACCTCTGAGCTGGGTCAGAGAAGCACCCTGCTTTTTAGGGTTCAAGTGATTAGATTAGGCCAGTGGGCTAATCCAGGTTAATATCCCTCCCAAGTAGCTGAGACTACAGGGGTATACCACACCTGGCTAATTTTTTTAGAGATGAGATTTCGCTGTGTTTCCCAGACTGGCCTTGGACTCCTGGCCTCAAGTGATCCTCCTACCTAGGTTGTCCAAAGTGCTGGAATTATAGGCATGAGCACCATGCCTGACCATAACCAGCCTTTTCTTTTTTTCTTTTTTTTTTGTAGTTTTGGCAGGGGCCGGGTTTGAACCCACCACCTCTGGCATATGGGGCCGCCACCCTAGTCCTTTAAGCCACAGGTGCTACCCAACCAGTCTTTTCTTAAGAAATGTAGTAGAATTAATTTTTATTTATTTATTAATTTTTTCTTTTTCCTTTCTTTTTCTTTTCTTTTCTTTTCTTTTTTTTTTTTTGAGACACAGTCTCACTCTGTTACTCTGGGTAGAGTGCCATGGTGTCTTAGCTCACAGCAACCTCAAACTCTTGGGCTCAAGTAATCCTCTTGTTTCAGCCTCCTGAGTAGCTGGCTGGTTTTTCTATTTTTAGTAGAGATGGGGTCTTGTTCTTGTTCAGGCTGGTTTGAAACTCCTGAGCCCAAGTGATCCACTTACCTCGGCCTCCCAGAAGGCTGGGATTATAGGTGTGAGCCACCACACTCAGCCCAATATAGTAGAATTTAATTGCATAGAAAAGACTAGAGAATGTCAGAGACCATTGCCCATAACTGTTTACATGCCATTTAGTTATTGGTTTACACACACATGCGTGAACTAGGTCAGGATATAAAGTATACTTAATGTACTTGCTTGAGATTTAAAAATTTGGAAAAGATCATTAAAAAAAAAAAAAAAGAAAACCCAAGCTGCACCTGTGGCTCAGTGAGTAGGGTGCTGCCCCCATATACTGAGGGTGGCAGGTTTAAACCTGGCCCTGGCCAAATTGCAACAACAACAAAAATAGCCGGGCATTGTGGCCAGTGCCTGTGGTCCTAGTTGCTTGGGAGGCTGAGGCAGGAGAATATCCTGGGCCCAGGAGTTGGAGGTTGCTGTGAGCTGTGACGCCATAGCACTCTACCCAGTGTGACATAGTGAGACTCTGTCTCAAAAAAAAAAAAACAAACAAAAAACCCTAGACTTCATCTGGGTTCTCCAGTTAGGCCTGCCCCTCACCCCCCTGCCCCCATCCTGGGAGGATTTCAGGAGTGTCAGGGACAGGTGTGGTTCAGGTTTATGGAAGCCAAGGCCCTAATGGCTCCCTCCAACCCTCCACCCTATAAATGGAGAAGGGAAGATAAACCAATATTTTCTCACTTTTCTTCCTTTTAGATATGTCTAGGAGTCAGTTTGGACAGGGGAAGAAACCTCTAGATACATTTTTCTGGGCAAACGAGATAACTGGAGAAATCACTTACCCTCCACTGAAAGCTGGCACACCTGCAGCTTCTCCTGAGAGGCTGGGAGAGTGGTCAGGGTCTCAGTGTGAGGCCGTGCAGGGGGCTCCCCCCAGTCCCCAGGGCCTGGCCACTGCAGCCGCCCACAGGCCTGCCCCTCTGCTCTCCCCTGAGGCTTCAGCAAAAGACACAGACTTAAGAAACGCCCTCCCACCCACCGTGACCCAGGCCAAGGCTGGGGTGCTAAGGCCCCTGAGGCTCTCAGAAATCCCTGTCACCATCTCACCTCCGGGAGGGACTCTGTCAGCACTTGGACCACTGGGCGCCCTGGGCCCAATCCCTCAGCCACAAGCCTCAACCTTCTCTGTCAGCTCTTCTGCCCCCTGGGCCTTCACCTACAAGCTGAAAAATGTCCTTACTGGGAATAACCGATTTTCCTTCTGAACCTTGAGGGATTTTTTCTGACCACGTCCTTTGAGCACCTTTCTAGCCACACGTGGCCAGAACGGCCACCCACCTGCACACCTCGGGCTCTGTGAAGACTCCCTCTGTCTCCTCCAGAAGAACAGGACTGGTCCTATTATTGGAATGTGCCAAATGCTTTCAAACCCAATATAAATTTTACTTAGATTCTGTCACACAATGTTTTCTAGAACTTCCTTTACCTCCTAAGCTGTCTTGGTATTTTACTCCTGATTCTCTGGGTTTCTGATGTTGGTGTCAATGCAGTATGTTTAGTTTCCAGCCAAAGCTGGGATGAGTGGGACCTGCAGGCACATCAGGGAGCCACCTGGGTTAGGGGCAGCAGTCAGGGCAGAGAGGATCTGGGACCCTCCATGGAGCCCTCTTCTCAGGTAGCCTGAGGCTGGAGGGAGGCAGCAGTGGACTTGGGCCTTTTGGGCACAGCCACGTCCCTCCCCAGCTCTGTGCTGTCCCTGGGCTGCTGACAGGACAGGCTCTGGATGAGATTTTGGTAGGACAGTGGGCAGGTGGGGACGGTGTTCTGGTCCATGGGCACTGCCTCTCAGCTCTCTAGGGCAGAAGTGACTCAGGCAGGGTGGAAAGCAGCCCCTCACAGGCCTGGCCCTCCTTGGTTAGGCTGGCTAAGGGCAGCAGGAAGCCTCCTGGGAGACAGCAGGGTCCTGGGGGAGGACAGTAGAGGCTGGGTTTGGGCACACGGAGGGGTCTGTGTGAGGAGGAGCTGCTGGAGAAGCTTCTGGTGTCTCTGAACAGGTGCCAGGAGGCTCCAAGCTGTCCCGGCCACTTAAAGTCCACCAGGGTCGCTGGAGGGGAGTGGGTCATGGAGAACAATGTCAGATGACTGTAGCCAGAAACCATCACCCAACTTGGCTGATACCTCTGCCCCTGAGCCAGCCTTGTAGCCCTGACATCAGCTTCGCCCAGTGAGCACTGTGCCACTGCCATAAGGAGTCTAAGTCGCCAGGTCTGGGGGAAGTGGACTTTTGGGGTTAAGGAAGAGAGGGGCTCCCTGGTGAGGAAACCCTGGTGCCCTGGCTCTTGGGTGTTTCATCCAGCCCTGCTCTACTAGCACTGTCACCAAGATCATTGTTTTTCCCCCCCAAAGATGGGACTCTTTCCCATTTCGTGTCCAGAAGCCAGTGTATGAAAGCAAAAGTGTTGAGCTGGTCAAGCTTTACTCCGTTGGCCAAAACCTGGAGGAGGGGAGCACACTCACAAATCTCACCATGTGAGAGATGAGGGGGGTTTAAAATGTAGGATTTTTTAAAATGAAAAAAGTGGATATTAAAAGCACTTTCCTTTTCTGGGAATTGATGGAGAATTCTCCAGAACAGGAAGACCACTTCCTCCTTGTCCATTCATGGTCTCATCCTGTCGTCACCATGGTGACTGTCAACTGTTGTGGAGTTGGTATGAGCATCTTTAGCATGGAAATTGATTATAATAAAGGTAAAGGTTTCTAGAGGTCAAGTGAACCATCATCTTGGATGCTGCTGCTCCGGACACCAGGTTCTCAGGCATCCTGTCTTCAAAGAAAAGCACAGTTAGGGAGATGGAGTTTGAGGGGGATGTTATACTGGATTATGTCCCACAGGCAGTGCATTGGATGATAATACCTCTTCCTGCCCATTGGCATCTGCTTCAGCCCCAGCCCTGGAATCACCACACACAGGTGATGCTCCCAGGTCTTACCCTGCTCTTTGCTAGGCTCAGGCCTTGAGAGTCCCCCATCCCAGGTGAAGCAGGCTAGAGATCCAACGTCAGAGGTTAGGATGGCACCATGCCCCTTTCTGACTAGGGTTTGCACATCATTCCAGGAAATGGGCCCATGGATAATCTGATGCTCCTGAGAGCTCCCTGCCTCCTTCCTCTTGTGCCAGCAGTAAGTGGGCCCTGAAACGTTCTGTTTCAGGCTGAGAACCCAGGAGCCCCAGTTCTATGAGCTGGGGGGCATGGGCCTGGGGCCCAGCCTGAAATCTATGGCCACTGTGCCTGGTAGCCCAGGCAGGACCCTGTCTCTCCCAGCCTCAGTTTCTCTCCCTGTAAAATGTGGCAGTAAGCAAGGTTATCTGTCAGGCCTGCTCGACATCACTGTCTGTGACTGTGTTCACAGGACTGGGATGAGAGGTGGCAGGGAGGTCAGGACCAGGGTGGGGTGGGCGGATCCCAAAGACCTGTCTGCCTCTGAGTCTGGCAGAGGGCAGGGCCCACCAGCTCCACAGTAAGTAGGAGGACTAGTGTGTGCACTCTTTGGGCCACCTGAAGGGTCCTTGATGAAGTCCTTGGTGTCATTGCTGGTGGGCAGCCCTGGGGCTTCTCCATGACACATATCTCTGCATTGTCACTTGGCCAGCAAGTAATGGTGATCAGGTCAGGCTGAAAGCAGAGGGGAAGGCCTGGGCCTGAGAGGGAATCCAGATCTGTGCCCTGGAGGGAAAGGTTGCCATGCAGGGGGTACTGGGCTCTTGAGCAGAGCTGTTGAGGCCAGGGCCCCCAATCCTGATCTCACATGGGCACTTAACCTCATGCTCAGCCAGCTCACAATAGTCCCAACAAGTGTCTCAGACACACCCAGAGAGATACATACTCAGCCTGCAGCAGGAGTCTGGGATCAGTTTGGAGTACACATCAAGGTTCAGTCTATACCAGCAGAGTCTCCAAGATAATAAATTCCTTGGAGAATTTATTAGTTGCCCTCAACAAATCACTCAGAGCCATTTTGGGACAGCATGGCCTGCACCTTTGCTTTGAGAACTGGCAGGGCCAGTTCTGCTGACAGTGTAAGCACTAGTCAAGGTTGGCTTGATTGCCCATTTCTTTCTTTCTTTCTTTCTTTTTTTGCAATTTTGGCTGGGGCTGGGTTTGAACCCACCACCTCGAGCATATGGGGCTGGCGCCCTACCCCTTTGAGCCACAGGAGCCACCCTGGATTGCCCATTTCTAAGACAGATGTCAGTCTGAAGTCTTAGGCTCTCTAGTCTGGAAAGCCAGCCAGCAGTGGATGGGGCCTCCCACCAAGTAGGCTTGGTAGCCTAGGGCAGGTGACAATAAGGGTCCTGAAGGAGTTCACATTCTGTTTCCCTAATTGCAGGAGGAATGTGAGTTGGGGGAAATCCTGGGAGTTGAGTGTCCTTGGGGATCACATACCCAGGCCACACTTTCAGGAGTCTCCAGCCTGGTGGGTTTGTTCCACGCTCCCACTTGGGTGAGCTGAGCCTGCTGCACTATGGCTCTGATAGGGTCCTGTTTGGGGTAAAGCCCACATCACAGGTTTCTGTGTTTTCCGAGCAGAATCTGTATCAGGTTGTGGGTGGCCTGTCTGGCCTAGAGTTGGGGGAGGGGAGAGGGGTGCTAGGTTATCTGACCATTGTGCCCTAAGGAGATGATTCCAGGACAAGGGCTGAGGTCCTGAGGCCACCAGGTCTGGAGGAGGAGACACGGAGCCTGCCAGGGGCTGCCATACAGTAACTGTGGGGCCAGTACAGGGCCCAGTAGGGAGCCCCAGGGCAGATTTCAGCTCTGTTTGGAAGAACTTCTACTTGTGCAGAGCTGCACCCCAACTTAGGGGCTGTCTGAGGAAGTAATGAGCTCTTCATCCCTGCAGGTGTGCAAACAGAGTTTGGGCAAGCTAGGCCTCCCCGCCTGCAGATGCCTCTGGTGTTCTAAGTACCATACACTCCCGCCAGGACTGGGGTGGCCTGGGGAGGATGTCCTGGCATGCAGGTGCTGTACCCCCTACCCCATCCAGCTGCTAGATACATAACTCTGTGTGGCCAATGACTGGGTGGTCAGTGAGATAACCTGGCTCCTGGCCACCTCATTTACTGCCTTGTCGTGTCTGATGCTTTCCAACTCATGGAAGCTGCTTTTGCTCCCATGTGAAATGCTCCTTCCTACTCTGCCCCAAGGCTTAGAGCTCCAGGTGAGGTGGTCCCAGGGTTTGGTGCCAGGTTCTGTGGGCTGTGGTGCCAGGTTCTGAGGGCTGTGGTGGAGCACCCAGGTCCTGAGGCATAGGGAGGGCATCCTGGCAGCAGGAATGGGCTGAGCAGAGCTCTGAAGGCTGGAAGGTGAGGAGCAGGTCAGGGCACTGGCCAAGCTGCAGATGGTTGCGGGGTGGGGGTGGGGGAAAGAGGTGAGCCTGGGAGTAGAAGGGCTTTGAGAGTCCTATGGAGAAACTGTGACAGCCCTGTGGGGACCACAGGGAGCCTCTGGGCAGGAGGGTAACTCTGAAGGGAGTGAGGGTTGGGCAGGGTAGGGTTTGGCTTAGGCAAGGCCAGGCTGAGATGGTGCAGGTAACTGCAAGGACAGGTAGTCTGAGCAGGTGCTGGGAGGATGGGAAGCCAGGGGAGGGCTGACATGAGGCCTGGAGCCAGGTGTGGGGAGTGGAGGATGCGGAACTGTCACCTTGGCCTCTGTCACCATGCTCTTTTTGAACAGGCCTTCCAGCAGCTCCTCTCCAGGACTGGTGTTGAGGCCTCATTGAAAAGGGCAGGGTTGTAGCCATTGGATGGCAGAGATGCTCCCTGAGCTGCTTAGCCATAGCTGGTCCACAGTCAGTGGGTAAGCAGAGGGAGGTGGAGCAAGGTGGGGCAGGAGGCCTGGAGTTCTGTGTTCATGCAGAGAGGGCTGCAGGAAGGTGATGATCAGGCAGGACCAGGGCCCTGTGCCTGTGCCTGTCACCTCCAGACCTGTGAGCAGCTGTACAGCAGCTCAAGGTAAGCCCTTCCTCTTGCAGTGTCTCCTGTACCCTCCCTGAGAAGCCTGGCCCTGGGATGCTGTCTGAAGGAGGGTGCTTTATTAAGGGAATTCTGTCCATCTTCCCAGAGCTGGGAGTGGACAGCAGTGAGTGGCTAAGTGACACACAAGACCTGCAGCTACCCTGTCTTGGAACCTGCAAGAGAAGAGACTGCACAGAAGGCTACGGGGTGGGGGTGGGGGGTGGGGGGGGTGGGGGGTGGGAGGGGCTGGAGCTAACCCACATGACCAGGAAACAGGGCAGGCCAATTGAAGCTGTAACCCAACTTTGGAGATGTGAGTGGAAATGAAATAATGCTCAGAGAGGAAGAGAAAGTCTGTGCCCAAGATGTTAGGTGAACCTGGCACAATGTCCACAGATGTTCTCTGCTAAGACAGTCAAGGGCAGAATGAAACAAAGTTAAGTGATCTCAGGTCACCAAAGTGTAGTGAGTTGAGTATTGCCCCCAAGATAATATGTTCATGTCCTAATCCCTGAAATCTTGAATATTACCTTATAGGGCAAAATAGGTGATTAAGGCTCTTGAGAGAAGTTTTGCTAGTATTACTTAGCGAGGGGCGATTGGTGGTGCTGGTGTCCTACACACAGTTACATGTGTTCTTACAAGTGAGGGGCAGTGCGATGAGAGAGGCAGAGATTGCAGAGATGTGGCCACAAGTCAAGGAAAGGTGACAGTCACCTGGAGCTAGAAGCAGCAAAGAAGTGAACTTCCCCTAGAACTTCAGGAGGGAGGAGATTCCTGGCGACATCTTGATTCCGGACTTCTGGCCCCCAGAACCCAAAGGAATAAATCTGTGTTGTTTTAGACTACTTAATATCAGCCACAGGAATTAATACATCAAGGGAAGATTAAGTGATATTCAGTGTCTGTGATGTCAGCTCCTCAAAGGCAATGTATTTCCATGTAGTCCCTGCTGTGTCCCCACGGCCTAGGACTCTGCACACAGTAGGTGTTCCCTAAGTGTTTGTTGGATTACTAAGAAAAGAACCAGGATTTACCTCAAGGTTTAAGTCTGCATTTCTGTGCGGGGTATATATAAAACCGTACAAAGGCCGAATTAGTATGGGGAAAGCAGGGTACCAGGATGCTGGGACAGTGACCTGAGCTTGAGGGGCTCACTCCAGGGACCTGTCCAGGATGTACATTTATTCAGTTCTTAAGATTCTAAAGGTGAGCTGGTCCCTAGATGTCCCATGGGCCCTCTTGTCCCACTTGCCCACTATTCAAAAGACCACTCTCATTAGCTCAGGGAGGCTGTCTGGAAGTGGAGGCCTTTAAGAGAGGAAGGAGAAAGTCAGGTGTGGGGAAGATGTAGCTTTATCTATCTAAGAATTAATTAACTCTAAGAACTAATGGGTAGCTGGGGTGGGAGAGGGAGGGGTGCAGGCCCCAGGTAGTTCAGGGTCTATTTCTCCCTTGGGAAAGCCCTAGCCCTGATCTAGAGCTCAGGCCCCTTTGGAGACCATTTCTTACCCAACACTTCTCAGAAACATAGTTAGAGGGGCCTGACCCTGTGCCAGAATTTTCCATTTAATGCTAGATTAGGAGAATAAATCCAACAGGCTATACAGGTTACCGATTTTTTATAGTTTTCTATTATACTGTAATATTTGTACAACTGTGAATAAATGACTAACAAAAGAAAATGGTTATCTGGTTGATGTAGGTGTTATTTATTTTAAGTAACAATTAGTTCTTAGACAAAATTCAATTCAAAACATATTACTGAGGATTCTATATTAGTTGATTTTAGAAATGGCATAATCCAAACCTGATTTTCCAATACGTTTGCTTATATAACCTTTAAGGAATTTTTTACTCCCATTATTTGGCTCTGGAAAATCTTTATAGGCAACATTTGTTACACTAGAAAACAAAATCTAAGTACAGTTGTTAGGCACAGGTTAAAAGGGATGATATGCACAAACTGTAATAATTACAAATTAATACTTCTTTTGAACCCGCATTTGAATTTAAACTGTTTCAGAGTCTTAGATAAATTTAAAACATACTCCAAAATTGACTGTAACATCTCTTTTACTTTCTTTTTTTTTTGCAGTTTTTGGCTGGGGCTGGGTTTGAACCAGCCACTTCCAGCATATGGGACTGGCGCCTTACTCCTTTGAGCCACAGGTGCCGCCCTCTTTTACTTTCTAATGTACTTCAGAAAAATTCCTTTCTGATTTCTTCAGTAAGGCTCACAAGAATGATGTCCCAAACCAGGACTCACCTTGTCCCCTTCTCTTGAGAAATGAACTAAAGAAATTTGGATCTGGTTAAAAATAAATCCCAAGGAATCTTGGCATAAACCTGCAGAAAGAAGCACTGAGTCTACTCTAGAGAGTAGGTGCCTGGGCTCTTCTGGGGACGCCATCAGCCACCCAGGGTTAAGCTGTACTGACATTGAATGAGAGGTGACTCAGGGGGGCCAGGGCTCACAGATGGGTTTCAAATACCAGTAGACACAGGAAGATTGGGGTTGACAGTCGTGACATTGACATTCAGTCTAAATGGTCCAAATCCTTTTATACTTCATTCTACTTTCTATAGCTCTTTGGGAAGGATTTTCCTAGATAGTGTTTGCTCATGAAAAAAAAAGGGGCACCTCATTAAATAATTCAAAAATATTTCCTAGGCCAGGCTTGTGTGGTGGCTTGTGTCTGTAAGGAGCCACTCTGGGAGGCTGCGGCAGGTGGATTGCCTGGGCTCAGGAGTTCCAGATTAGCCTGAGCAATAGCGAGACCTCCACCTTTACTAAAAATAGAAAAATTAGCTGGGTGTGGTAGTGGGCACCTATAGTCTCAGCTACTCGGAAGGCTGAAGCAAGAGGATTGCTTGAGCCCAGGAGGTTGAGGTTGCTCTGAGCTAGGCGGACACCATGGCACTCTAGTTTGGATAACAGAGTAAGACTCTGTCTCAAAAGATCTCCCCCAAACCAAAAATACTTCCTGTTGGTTTCATGCTGACAATAGTCACCATATAATTTTATTAATGGGAGAAACTGTGGGTTTAAAACTAAATTCTCCATCATGAAGATGTTTTAATAAACTGGTTATTAGACTACTTATGACAATGTTAATACCATTATTCAACTGCTGTTTTTTCTTCTACTCTCTTAGGCAAAATTTGGTTATCCAATTTTTGCTACCTAGCAATCATTTACTTTGGACATCAACTGTCCATTTCTGGCTGCAAAATACGTGTGTATATATAAGATGTAACTATAAAGATGAATGAGTTCCACTACTTCTGAGCTATACTCTGGACAGAAGGCCTGTTTACATTTACACACACAGACTTGTCCAGCCCAAAACCAATATTTACTCATATAAAAATATATGACTCTTATAAAATCATTCACTTACATATCACTAAAAATATGTTCTTTTACTCTGACATCTTTTTACCTAGTCTTGCCAATCAACATCGAAAGACTGGGAGGTAAAACCTTTTTAAAACAAGTTTCCTAGCAGAAATTAATTTTTTTAGAAATGTCTACTTTCAAAGCAGCAGTTAGAAACTTTGTTCTTGTAATACGTAAATAATACTGTTATATCAAATTATGGATTTAAATAAGTTTAATTTAACAGTTTCTTTCTTATCTCTTTAAAAAAATAAAATAGATTTCTGTTTTACTTAATGGCTTCTCCATTCTTCCAATTCCAAGGAATACAAAGGTCTCCGTCTTGCATAACAGAGTAAAAATGTGAAATGCAGAGGTGCATCCCATGTAGATAAGGCAGTGATTGTTCCAGGAGTCTCTTACAGCAATCCACCATTTGTATACTAGAAATGCTGGGCTCCTTATATAACTTTTCCAGGGAAAATTTCTTTGTTGAAGCCTGTATCAATTCATTCTCCATAATCTTTAACCTATTACATTGAAAATAAAAATAATACTGACATAAGCTATCATAAATAAAAGAATGCACCATGTAAATATATTCTTAAATATTAGGCCCGTAAGTTCCCACTCACAACACTGAAAATGGCCCCTACATGACAGTTACCACACAGAACTGAGTTATTGCCACATGTATCTCTAAAAGCATTTTGTTCAATATTTTTAGCAATAATGGGGTGAAAATAACTAATCCATAATTTAAAAACTTATCTTGCTTCACATAGCAGTCATCAGAGACTAAAGAAAACAGAAAGTCAGGCATATAAAACCCTTAGCTTTCGTGTTATTCTTATGTTTTTTCCTGCTGATTTGCTTGAATTCTTTGTAAATTTTGATTATTAGCTTTTCATTGGATGTGTAGCTAGTGAACATTTTCTCCCATTCTGTAGGTTGTCTATCTGCTCTGCTGACTATTTCCTTAGCTGTGCAGAAGTTTTTTATTAGGGGGAAAAGGGGAGGAGGGGAGGTAAAAAGCTTACCTAATGGGTGCTATGAACACTATTTGGGTAATGGGCACACCTACAGCCAGGACTCAAGCATTACAAAAGCAATCCATGTAACCTAAAACATTTGTCCCCCCTTAATATTTTGAAACAAAAACCAAAACCCAGAGTCAGAGGCTTTCAGGGGGCAAAGGCCATGGCTAAGAGGGAAGGTAGGTGGGGACCAGCAGCAAGGGTTTTCCTTTCCTTGGAGGTTAAGTATAGGAATGAGGGGGGTAAGGAAAGGAGCCAAACTTAGCACAGTCAGTGGGTACTTTCTGAAGGCTTCCTGTGTGCCTGGCATCGATTCCAGCCAGCACTGGACAAAAAAGACAGACCAAAGTCTCTGCCTTTATAGAGCTCACTTTCCGTTAGAAGGGAGAGAGAGACAATAAACAAATGGGAAAGAAGAGTTTGCTGAGGTCAATGGTGCTAAGCCAATGGAGAAAAGCAGGTGAAATGGAGAGGAAAGCATAGTGGAGGGCGGGAGCTCCACGTGACAACATGCAGCCAGAGAAGGCGGAATGTGAGCAGGGGACTGAGGGAGGTGAAGATTTCTGGGGAAGACGTGTTCCAGGCTGGGGAAGGGTATACAGACCCAGGAATGAATGTGTGCCAAGGGTGCTCAAGGAGGATTAAAAGGTTAATAGGGCTGGAGAAAAATGAGTAAGGGGGTAGTCTCAGGAGCTATGCAGGGGGCCTGATAGGCACAGGCATGTGTGGTTGGTGACAACCCTGACTGGGTTCTCATTCCAGCTACTCTGATGAGCATTGACTTCAGGTGGGTAGAGGGGATGGCTAAGCTCGCAGACCAGATGGGAGGTCATATGAAATGATGAGGCCCTAGACCAGGTGTGGCAGGACAGTAAAGGAAGAAGGGCATGTTCTGCCTTCCTCTGTGGGCAGAGAGAACTCATGAAGAAGTTGGGAGAGGAACCAAGATGACTCAGGGTTTTTATTTGCCTGAGCAACTGGTAAAAGGGAACTTTCAAAATCAACCTATTTGAATTTTATTTCTTTTTATTTTCCTTCCTCACAGTCTAGTGGCATTATTCCAAAGCTATAAAATGGCCATAGAGAAAAGCATCAGCTAGCAGACAAAATCATCAGTTCTAATAATGAAAAGTTGGCTAGAATTGCTCCTAGAAGTTAAAGCAGACTTACAATTTAGAAAGGTAATACCACAAACAAATGCTGAGCAACCAATCAAGAAATAAGATATCCCTATGACAGGGAACACCCCTGCTGTAGATGCATGCAAAGCCATTCCCCTCAGCTCCCTTCCTGTTCTTCTGCCACAGCCTTCCCTGTTCTCTGGTCCAGGGAAGAGCTGTCTTCTTTGGCTTTTCCTGTTCAACTTGACTCTCTGGCACAGAGTCCTCTGATGTACCCGTATCACTCATGTCTCCTACTAAAAACAAATTCCAGGAGGGCAGGGACCAGGCTTTCAACTTGCTACCAGTGGCCCCTATCACAGCTTCGGGCACAAGACAGGCACAGTAAATACTGGCTAATAAATGAACAAATGAATACATGCTTGGTAACCAAACTTCCTGGCAACATCTTTAGAAAAGCAACATTTTTTTTTTAATTTTTTTTTTTTTTTTTTTTTTGAGATAGAGTCTCACTAAGTTGCCCTTGGTAAAGTGCCATGTCATCGCAGCTCACAACAACCTCAAACTCTTGGGCTCAAGTGATTATCTTGCCTCAGTCTCCCAAGTAGTTGGGACTACAGGCACCTGCCACAATGCCTGGCATTTTTTGAATGTAAGAACTCCTTTCTTCACAGAAGATGCACAAAACGTTATTGAGCAATATCTCACTGCTTGCAAAACGGGTAACTATCGGGTATAATATGAGTTTTTTCAAAGATGCAAAGAATGTGGAAACATCTGCTTATGAACTAAAACAATTTTAATTTTAGCTTTTTCTCAATTCAATGAAAAAGCAGATAAAGTTTTCTTTATATCCATAGTTAAAAATATTTTAAACCATGAAGATTTTTTCGTTGTTGTTGCCAGTCTTTTCCATCTGAAGAATTTCTTTCTGATATTCTTACTTTTAATTCTGTTCTTGAGTTGAATTTTATATTAACAAGCCCTACTTCTCAAACTGAGGTACATGGTGGCAACATAATTTAGGTAAAAATACTTAAAAACAGCCACATCTAATCTGTTCTAAGTGGGGAAAAATAAATATGGACTATCTAAAAATTAGACAATTTCCTAAGTTTAACAGAATTTTAAGGTCCCATATTTATGAGTTCCAAATACATGATTTTTAAAGTTAGACTGAAGGATATGACTTTACAGAGGGCTAACAATACCTACTCTTCTTTCCTTTTCATGTTCTCTCTTGCCTGCTGTGCTTTGGTAAGAATAAACCATTGGAGATTGGCTGGATCACAGAGTACTGGGATGTTAAAGTGCCCCAGTTCATGCAAGCTTGGAGCATATCTGTCACTGAAATGAAACATACATTAAAGGAAAAATTAGTGGCCCCATCCACTCCCCACCTAGAGAAAATGTTTCATTAGTCTTTAAGAAACTAAAAAGGAATTATTAGGAAAATCCACCTTAAAAGTATAGCAACATTGGCTTAAAGCTTTGTTGTCCCCAAAGACACACTTATCAGAATGATTATATACTTCTAAGCCCTGAGCCCTGTGACCTTCCTTATTTTATTTTATTTTTTTTTGAGACAGAGTCTCACTTTGTCGCCCTTAGTAGAGTGCCGTAGCGTCACAGCTCACAGCAACCTCAAACTCCTGGGTTTAAGTGATTCTCTTGCCTCAGCCTCCCAAGTAACTGGGAGTATTGGTGCCCGCCACAACGCCCAGCTATTTTTAGAGATGAGGTCTTGCTCTGGCTCAGGCTGGTTTCAAACCCTTGAACTCAGGCAGTTCACCTGCCTTGGCCTCCTAGAGTGCTGGGATTACAGGCATAAGCCACTACTCCCAGCCTTATTTTTCTCTCTCTCTGTATATATATATATATGCTTTTTTTTTTTTTTTTTTAAAGACAGAGTCTCAAGCTGTCACCCTGGGTAAAGTGTCCTAGCATCATAGCTCACAGCAACCTCCAACTCTTGGGCTTAAGCCATTCTCTTGCCTCAGTCTCCCAAGCAGCTGGGACTGTAGGCGCCCACCACAACGCCCACCTATTTTTTGGTTGCAGTTATCATTGTTGTTTAGTAGGCTGGGGCTGGATTCGAACCTGCCAGCTCTGGTGTACATGGCTGCTGCCCTAGCCGCTGAGCTATAGGTGCCAAGCCTTCTATATATTTTTTCATTTTGTTTTTTTAGACCTTCCTTCTCTGTATAATGGCAGCAGTAACCTACTTCATGGTGAGGTTGTGAGCTAAAGAGAGAATGCGTGTAAGCAGCTAGTATAGTGGGTGCTTAATGGCAAATAGTATATACACAAAAAATATTGGTTACTGATTTATTATTGGTTTAATTCTGTAAGGTTTTCCACAGGCTTGATAAGAATGTTATAGACATTCAATTCTTTAATCCTCTCATGTTGGCTTTTCTAATGTGTAGAGAGGGTTGCTAACATTAAGAAGTGACATTGCCTTTTTTTTTGCAGTTTTTGGCCGGGGCTGGGTTTGAACCTGCCACCTCCAGCATATGGGGCTAGCGCCCTACTCCCTTGAGCCACAGGTACCGCCCCAACATTGCCTTTTTTAACTCTAAGAACCACACACTAAACTTTAAAACAATTTAATGCACTTAGACACACAACCCACTTAAGAATAGGAATAAAAGTAGTCCTTCTGTTTTAGGTATTTACCTGTTAAGGATCATTTGTAAACCACGCAGACTTTGAGGGTGAAAAGGTATTCTATTTTTCAATATCCTATTATAGAACACATCAAGAAGAGAGTAATATTCTTCAAGTGTCAACACTGGCTGTAATTCGTCGATATAAACAACTTGTATGCCACCTAAAAGGTAGCTTATTTGGTCTTCCAGAAGCATCAGCTTCCTCTGAAGGTCAAAATAACTTGGCAATCTTTCAAAAAGCTACAGTATTAAAAAAAAAAGGAAAAAAATTTAGTTTTATGTTACTGTAATAATTCAATTTTAGGACTACAGTAAAAGATATCGAGAGATTTTATTATTTTTTTTTGGAGAGATTTTAATAAGAAAATTATTTTCTTAGAAGGAAAGTTCAAGTATGAGTTAAGAACAAGACTTAATGTAATGTTAGAAATATTAATATTCAAAAGAAACCACTGTAAATCTTAGGTGTATTGATAAAGAAACTGAATATATATATAAAAAAAAAAAGGAAAAACATACTAAATAAAAATAAGTCAGGGCTGCTCCTGTGGCTCAAAGGAGTAGGGTGCCGACCCCATATGCTGGAGGTGGCAGGTTCAAACCCAGCCCCAGCAAAAAACTGAAAAAAAAAAAAAAAGTCCTAATTACTAATATTTAAATATTAAGGTAAGAGTCTTAAAATAGCGTAGAATGATTAAGTGACAAAATAAAGTATATGTATTTCAACTCTAACTCTATTCCTTCAATATTTTACTTTAATTTTTACTTAAAATTCAATTAAATGCAATAAATATTGCTGAGTATCTACCATGTATTTCAGCACTGAACTGGGCATTTAAAGTGTACAGATTGTAAGCATTTGCCCCTGTTGGGCTGGGGCTCACAGTTAAGGTGCAAGGAGACAAAACAAACGACAATCTGAACTCAGTGTACTAAGCACTACACTGAGAACAGACACAGCGAGAAGGTTCCAATGAAGGTTTCTATGGAAATCTAATTTGACCAATCTTAAAAGGTAAATAGGATTTAGAAAAGGAAGATGTATGTGGGAGTGTTCTGGGGAAGAAGAAAAAGCATGTGCAAACCTGAAAGCATGAAAAGAAACGGTGCGTTCAAAAACAAGAGGGAGTTTGGCATGGCTGGAGTGGACCTGCTTGGGGTTAGTGGAAACAGACAGGCTGAACTGGGAGGTAGGAGCTAGGTCAGGGAAGGTCTCTCAAAGTCTTACATTTTATATAAAAGCTAGGGTCCAAACAACTTTAAGAGGAACTGGGCCAGGTGTGGTGGCTCATGTCTGTAATCTTAGCACTCTGGGAGGCTGAGGTGGGCAGATTGTTTGAGCGCAGGAGTTTGAGACCAGCTTGAACAAGACCGAGGCCCTGTCTCTACTAAAAATAGAAAAACTATCTAAGTGTAGCGGTAAATGCCTGTAGTCGCAGCTACTTGGAAGGCTGAGGCAAGAGGATTGATTACTCAAGCCCAAGAGTCTGAGACTGCTGTGAACTATTTTTTTTTTTTTTTTTTTTTGAGACGGAGCCTCAAGCTATCCTCCTGGGTAGAGTGCCATGGCATCACAGCTCATAGCAACCTCCAACTCCTGGGCTCAAGCGAGTCTCCTGCCTCCGCCTCCCAAGTAGCTGGGACCA
>CAUYQV010044261.1:0-19869 GCA_963574575.1 Galagoides demidoff | reverse complement strand
GCATCACAGCTCATAGCAACCTCCAACTCCTGGGCTCAAGCGAGTCTCCTGCCTCCGCCTCCCAAGTAGCTGGGACCACAGGTGCCCGCCACAACGCCCGGCCATTTTTTGGTTGCAGCCGTCATTGTTGTTTGGCGGGTCCGGGCTGGGGATTTGAACCCGCCACCTTAGGTGTACGTGGCTGGCGCCTTAGCTGACTGAGCCACAGGCGCCGAGCCCCAACCTATTCTTAATAGCAAAGGGATGGAAGCTCAGTATATTCTAAAGCTACCTATTATGTCATTGGTTGGCTCTGATCATTAGAAAACATTTTGTTGGCTCGGTGCCTGTGGCTCAAGTGGCTAAGGCGCCAGCCACATACACCTGAGCTGGCAGGTTCGAATCTAGCCCAGGCCTGCCAAACAACAATGACAGCTGCAACTAAAAAATAGCTGGGTATTGTGGTGAGTGCCTGTAGTCCCGGCTACTTGGGAGGCAGAGGCAGGAGAATAGCTTGAATCCAGGAGTTG
The DNA here is from genome assembly GCA_963574575.1 of Galagoides demidoff. Classification (NCBI taxonomy): domain Eukaryota; kingdom Metazoa; phylum Chordata; class Mammalia; order Primates; family Galagidae; genus Galagoides; species Galagoides demidoff. The sequence goes on along the minus strand of CAUYQV010044261.1, from coordinate 19,360 downwards.
GAGGTTGCTGTGAGCTGTGATGCTATAGCACTCTACCCAAGGCAATAGCTTGAGGCTTTGTCTCAAAAAAAAAAAAAGAAAAGAAAAGAAAGAAAGAAAGAAAAGAAAACACTTTGCTCAGGCTCAGCACCTATAGCTCAAACAGCACCATCAACATACAACAGAGCTGGCGGGTTTGAATCCAGCCCGGTCCACCAAACAACAATGACAACTGCAACTAAAAAATAGCCAGGCGTTGTGGTGGGCGCCTGTAATCCCAGTTACTTGGGAGGCTGAGGCAAGAGAATCGCTTAAGCCCAAGAGTTGGAGGTTGCTGTGAGCTGTGACATCACGACATTCTACCCAGGGCAACAGATTGAGACTCTGTCTCAAAACCGCCCCCTCCCAAGAAAAAAGCCCACTTTGCTCAGTTGAGTCAAAATCAACCTACCTGCAATGCCATCCACCCACTGTCTCGAATTTGCCTTCAGGAGCTCTAGAAATGAAGGTCAAGACCAGGCTCCAGAAGCAGCCTCATTCTAATCAGGTGAAGATACGAAAATATCCCCCCAAGAGGTCCCAGAGCCAGACCACCCAAAGGAATTTCAGTCCCTCCATGGGCGTGGATAACAGCCACCTCTGCATTTAAACAGATTTAGCCCACTATATGCCAAGTCCTTTATGTATATTATTCTTTTCTTTTTTCTTTTTGAGACAGAGTCTCACTGTTGCCCTGGGTAGAATGCAGTGGCATCATCATAGCTCACAGCCACCTCAAACTCTTGGGCTCAAGTGATCTTTTTTTTTTTGAAACCAAATCTCACTTTGTCACCCTTAGGAGAGTGCTGTAGCCTCATCGCTCACAGCAACTCAAACTCTTGGGTTCAAGAGATCCTTTTGTCTTAGCCTCCTTACAGGTGCTGGGACTACAGGCACCCACCACAATGCCTGCTTATTTTTAGAACTGGGGTCTCACTCTTGCCCAGACTGGTCTCAAACTCCTGAGCTCAGGTGTTCCACCTGCCTCAGCCTCCCAGAGTGCTAGGATTACAGGCATCTGGGTAGAGCTACTGTGCCTGGCCTGTGTGTATTATTGCTAATCCACACAACAGGCCTGAAAGGCATGCATTAATATAATCCCTGGTTCATATATATATAGGGGAATGAATTATGAGGTCAGGTAGATGGAAGATGTGAGATTTGAACCCAGATCTGACTGACTGCAGAGTCCTCATGTTGTCTTCTCCCCAGGCTGCCTCCCTCATGAGCAAAAGAACAATCTGTTTCCTGCGTCTGGGGGCTGGAAAGTGGGAAGAGGATGAATGTGAGAAATGTGAGAAAAGGGTGAGGATAAAGCAGAAACTCTAGTTTTATATCTAGACCAAGCAATAATGTTTGGAGATGGGTCTCCCTCTATTGCCCATGCTAGAGTGAAGTGGCATCATCATAGCTCAGGATAGCATCAAACTCCTGGGGTCAAGTGATCCTCCGGCCTCAGCCTCCTGAATAGTGGGGACTGCATGTGCCCACCACCATGTCCAGCTAACTTTTAAACCTTTTGTAGAGACAGGGTCTCACTGTGTTGCCCAGGCTGGTCTTGAACTCCTGGCCTCAAGTGATTTCTGCTGTGGCCTCCCAAAGTGCTGGGATTGCAAGTGTGAGTGACCACACCCAGCACAATAATGTTCTAGTTCACTTTCTGAAACACATAGTTCAGTTATACTCTTTAAAAAAAAAAAAAAAGCACAACTGGTTCTCGAGAAATGTCAAGTATTACATTTCAGTGGACGTGTGCAGAACAATCAAAATGTTGAACATCCCCAAACAGATGCAAACCTTCACAGTCTCTTCCAAAGGCACATCACTGAGGTTTGAAAAGAGCAGCTCATGTATCTGGCCCAGTTGATTTTTTTTAGCCTGTAAGCTTCATACCTCCAAAGTCTGGATCACCCAGAGGAGAAAATATAATAATTATTATTCTTTGCACATTTACGGAACGTTTTATGCTTTCTCTTTCCTACAGATTTTTGTGTTTGATCCTTACTTCCACCTTGAGGTGGGAGAAACAGATGTTCCTCTCACCAAACACATGAGGACTTCGGGAGGTGACGTGTCCTTCCAAAGTATAGTCCACAGGGGCAGGCAGGAGAGTCGCCAGGTGCCCTCTTTCTCGACTGTCTTCCTCACAGGATTCCCGCTGTCCCTCTGTGAGCTTCAGAGTTCCTGAAAAGATGTGGCTATTCAAGATCCCATCAAAGCGTTGGGGTGGGAGGAGGAAAGATGGGAGAGGGAGCAGAAGGACCATGGTGAGAACAGGGAGAGGAAGTATGGTGTCACTAAAGCTGGAGACTTGATTACAGCTTCTGCCAAGGACACAGGAAATCAGTGAGAGCAGCTGGGATCTTTCAAGGAGATGGAAGCAAAAGTCTTTTGAAAGCAAATGTTCTTTCCACTTGCAAGACCTTTTCCTTGGGCCCCTGAGCTTGCCCTCAGCAATGACAGTGTTAGCCCCAGAGAGATCTGGAAGGCAGGCAGCCACTAGTGCCCCTCTAGAGTGCCTGTGGCCAGAACAGAGCTTAGATATGGTGCTTCTTTTAGGTCATATTGGCTAATGAATTGAGGTTAACAGCTAAATAGGGAGAGAAAGGGCACTGAACCGACTCTGCTACCACTCTGCTTCTAAGTAAACACTTTCGGGACTGCCTCACTCAGTCATCAAATACCAGTAGTTCCACTGAACAACAAGCTGACGGTACCCAGTGGGCCTTCATAATACATGAGCTGACTCATCCTTCCTTGAGATGGTCAGACTGATCTTTGCCTCATGCAAAAGTCCCAGGACACAGAAAAGCTTAACAGTCACACTTACAAAAATGCTATTGGCCAAATCATCCCCACCCAGAAAGGCACTAATCCCTGCCGCACTGGGTCCTCGGGGCTCAGCCTCTTTCCCTGTGGCTTCTATTTGGGGGGACCACTGTCTATTTCTATTTGGGGGCACCACTGTCTATTTCTATTTGGGGGGACCACTGTCTCCTTGTACATGGAGAAAGGAAGAATCGAGGTACACGGTCATTTTTGTTACAGTAATGAAAGCCTTGAAATGATCACAGAAGGAAAGTAGGAAAATATGTCTCCTAAAAAGAGCTGAGGCAAATTATTATAGCAACCGAATCCTAAAAGGAATTTTCAAGTAAAAATATGGCTCATGTGAAGTTGTTATGGCAACTGACATTTAAAAGTAACTGGATTTGGGCAAGTTTCTTTCTCCACCCTCTCTGCAAAGTCTTGCAGGAACTTCATGCTAAAATTATGCTTTAATTTTAATTAGCCAAATAGGTCATAAATATAGCTTATTCCCAAATCCTTACAACTTCTACCCCTCGAGCAGCTGATCTACTAATGAGAAAATATTTCTACAAAAACCCACTTACCATTAAAAACTCCTATCCAATCTTTTTCTAATATAATTTATCAATTTAAACACATTGCATAATGTGATATTCTGTAGCATTCCATTAAAATGATAAATAGCAGTGGGGGTGGGGGGAGAAACCCAAGAGATTAAACATATTGCAAGCAGTGTAACTGTATTTAAATAACTCAGGCCATCGCCGAGGAAAACGCACTGTTCCCATCCTCAAATACAACCTAAACTCAGCTGCATATCCCTGACTGCTCGGGTATTAATAGGACAGAAAGGGCGGGGGCAATAAGAAATGACAGGCAACTTCAAAGAAATAAAATTTCTATTAGGCTTTGTTATAAGATTACATCAAAGCAGTTCATATGTTTTAATCTGGGGAGAGAAAAAGCAACTACTTGGGGTTTGTTCCTGGGGGCTGCCTCTGTGTACTGAACCAGACAGTTTGCATAATGAATAATTTTCATTCAATCAGGATCTCAGCATAGATAGCTCCCACTCAGAGATCCCAGGCGCAGGCTCATAGTTTTCATTCTCCCAGCTCCACCTGCTGGAGAAACAGCTTATAACTGGGAGAAAGGGATACAAGAAGCTTTGTTGAGCCACTCTTCTAAATTCATGTGCATAAAGTTAGAGACCTGGCTTTGAACACTCCCTTGCAAAGCCGAAAGGGCCTCTGTGAGAGCACACAGTGTTTATCAGCTCCTGTTGCAGGCGTGTTGTAGCACGAAACCTTTGCCCTCGCCACTGCTTCTGAATCAAGGAATTTAGAAATCTGTTGTTTGTATTCTGGGCCAAATACAAGGGAGAATGAAGTTGCTGGAAGGCAGTTTGCCCAGAGTAACTGATGGACAGGGTCACCAGTTTGGAACACCAAGTGCACTTCCTACCTGGTTAGTCATCTTTCAAGTTTCCCAGCTCTCTGGGTCTCCATAAAATAAAATGGAGGAGAAAACGCTTCCCACGTGGAATTACATTTTCATGCACAATGGAAAAAACTTAAAAGCTGAACAAATCGTTTTGAAAAATTTGCACAGAAAACATCATCAGCTTGGAGGAAGGAAAGTCCCGGGCCAGCCGGTTGCTGCCAGGCCCCCGGGGGCTGCAGCCTAATCCGCCTTTACTCGGAGTTTGGCGCGCCCCACCGCTCCCTCTCGGCTGAGGTGGCACAAGCCCGGCCTCCACCTGGCTGCATCCCAACACGGCCATGGCTGCGTCCCCAGGGGAGGCCGTGCTGGGAGGGGGAGTGACATGGAGCTGTGTGAAACTGTTTTTGAAAACCTGGGATGATCATTTAAATGTTTAAAATATGCACATGGTAATTCAAAACTAATTACCCCGAGCACATTTGAAACATTTATGCCATCATCTCTGGATGCTGCCTACCGACTGTGCGCTGCAGCTCACTCTGGTGTTTCTATAAACTACTTCAGCGATTTTAACTTCCAGGCTAAATCAGGCAGCGCAGGCTCTGCCTCCCGCCCCTGGTTGGTGGAGAGACCCTTTCCCAGACTTCCAGGAGAGGAGGCTGCCCCCTGTTTCCCTGGAGAGCCCTTTGTCATGGTCTTGTAGCTCTGGCTGTGGAATCATTGCTCTCATTGTGTTCATAATTGTCATTTCCATTATTAAATTTGGGTTAAAATGACCTCTCTCCCCACCTATTCCTTTCCTTGTTCCTTCCCATTTTCCCTTCCTCTGCTTCAGCACGTGGCCTCCCTTTCCTAATTCATTCGGGCGTGCTGAAAAGTTGCCTGGACGTTCATATCCCACCTCCCACCTGGTTATGTCTCCATTTGGAGGATGAATACAGGATGTTTTAAGGGCGTGTAAGGTGGCCACCTCCACCAGCCATCTTGAGAAGCAGAAGCGGGCCAACCTGGATCTACAGCAGCTGCCGCCGAGCATGTCACTCTACACACATGCACACACCACACACACGTGTGCACGCATCACAGACACGTGTGCACATGCGCCCCAGACACAGAGCACAGCCTGCTTACAGACTCCGCTAATTAGAGCCAGGCAGGTCCTGAAGCAAATTCATTTCCCCATCTTCCAGAATAAAATGAGTTCTCTTCCTTTGGGGGCACTAAACCAGCATGCCAGTGGCTGAGAGTCGGAGCACGGTGATGCTGGGGCTGAAATGACTTTGGCTTCCGGAGTCTACCCAAGGAGACCTGGAGCTGGAATTGGAAGCGGCACAATTCTGGAGTCCAGAAATGAGTGCTGGCTTATAAGTATGCTCCAGGAAACAGATAAGTGATGGCTGGCTCCTTATTAATGCTTTAAAGATATCAGTAGAGGGTTTTAGACATTTAGGAATACAAAACTGGGTTAGGTTCCCACAGTCAGCTGAAGTTTGATGGAGTGATATTACCGGGTCTAACTAGAGCCATTAAGAGACACTTCATTATCCCCACACCACTGCCACCAAAGTTATCACACGAGCCATAACGCAAGAGAGAATTTTCATTCCATCAACAAGAGAGGGAGCCAGTCTATCTCTGTCCAAAGAAAATGAGCAGCCCAGCATGAGCCTTGTGAAGAATTGAGTGTACAACGCTCCAATAACATCCCCTGCAGGATTTCCTCAGCTATTTAGTTGGCTAAGCAGAGGCAGGCTGCACCGGAGCAATCTGCCTGACCTGAACACCAGCTCTGAGCAATGGAAAGGTCAATTAACAACAAAGGACACTCAGTAAGACCTACATTCCACAGGGCTTAAGTACTAAGCTCCAAGGAAATCAAGATCCAGGCCACTCTCCTGATGTTCAGCAATCTCATTTATTTTTCTACAAAACCCTACCACTCAAACCAAGCTAATTTTCCTGGTATCACTTGCACTGCGTTTACTTTCTCCTACGAGGTGTGCTGCTCCTTCAGCTTGAAATGGATTCTTTTCTACCAGCCAATCCATCTTTCCTGTCTTCACAATGACAACTCACAAATTTTGCGGCTGTCTCCACCAGACTGTCACCTCCCCTCCACCGGACTCCTTTCCCACTCCGCATACGCAATCTACGCTATTCACTTCTGCTTGTTTATCAAAAGGGTACCGTTTTTGTGAGCCTTCCCTTCACGGATGAAAATTGTGAGAAGGGATCAAGTCTTAACATTTCCTTTGCTTTTCTTGTGGCATCTCAAGTAGCGTTCCTATATTAGAGATACTGCGTGAGATATATTGACGGACCTGGTTTTATAGCAGGGGTTAGAAGACCCATAGGATGACCCAGCATACCCTCATATGCCGAGCAAAAATTGCACCCCTTGTTCAGATGTTCCTGGCATCCTATAACTTGCCCAAAGCTAGATTTATTGCTCCTGCTGTAAAGTGTATCTTCTCTAAGCCTCACTTAAAAGCTACCACTTGGCAGAAGATCAAGTTACAAGTGCAGGGTAGCAGGTGATGGGGAGGGTGGGAGGGGTGGGAAGGGCTGGGTGGAGCAAAGAATTGAAGCTCCAATAACTACCAGCTCAATATTTAACCCAACTGGTAATTTGCTGTGACAATTATGCCACAAACGGAACACTACTACTATGCGAGAATGTCGCTCTCTAATTAAGAGGGCTCTGCATTTCCTAGTCACCCACACCACTTTAATAACACACACAGAATGAGACTTGGCTGCAGGAGCTAAAGGTTCTATTAGGAGGCATGTGCAGTGCACAGCTGTGGCGGCGTGCACATCGGTCCATGAATGATGCTGCCCGGGTAAGCCTGCTAACACCTTCAATTCTCCCTCAGACCAGGAAGGGAAGAGAGTCATTCAGACCCTCTCAACAAGAGCCCCGTTTGACTGACAGGCATCTTCCCGGAAAGCCTGTGCGTGCCTCCACTGCAAATCACGCACTTCCCCACAGCACCTCTTTCTAGCCAGGAAGGCTCGGTGTGGGTTTGATCCTTGAAGAGTAACTTTAATAAGGGTTTTCAGAAAAATGAAAGTCCATGGAAACAAATCTTCTTCTTCAAGATGGAGAGCAAGACAGGAACAGGGACATACACACACACAGAGGCACCCTAACTGCTGGTTAAAGACTCCAGGATGAGACAAAAGAACATTATTAACATCACAGCTATAAAGATGGATGTTGCCATCTTCTAAATTGACTGCTGGATTCCTGAAACATGGCTAAGCAAGACAAACCATTTTGTGCTTAATTAGTGGCTCCTTTATGGAAGGTTTGCTGCTTGGAGAGAGCCCATTAGAGGAGGAGAGCTCATTTACACGGATGCACCTTATAAAGCGATTTCAGGTTTTAAATAAATAGTGGAGAAGGAAATTGGTGGTGGTGGTGGTGGGAGTAGTGATGTTATGGAAGCAGAAAAGCTTCTGCAAAAGACAAGCTTTGCATTACAAGCCTAAGTGCTGAGGGGATCAGCTTTCCTAGGCAAACATATAAGCCTCTAAAATTTTAGGCCAATAGAAATGACCTCTGTACCATGGCTGACTGAAGATATAAATAAACTTCAATATGAACAGCAGTGTCAACGGTGAGAGGAGATGAGAGTCCAATTGGGGCTTATTTTTAAAAAGTCCTGGTTGTTCTGCCTCCATTTCAGGGCAGGGCGTTTAGAGCACAAAGCCTCTGCTTCCTGCAGTGAGCGCTCCTGCTGGACCAGGCCCCAGCCCCTAGGTTACCTGACCCTTGAAAGGAAGCTGCGCCACACACCAGTTAAATATAGGTCTGGTTATCTGCATTTTACAAGCACCAAGAATGTTAGCTGAGGAAGCTGTCATTTTTAATGACAGCACAAACTTCCAATTACCAACTGGGTAATACACTAGGGAGCAGGTATGATTTTATAAGAATGGCTCACAATTATTAAAAGTTTACGTGATCAGTTTTGAGTTGGAAATATAAATATTCCTCATGAGGCAGGTGGGATTAAGTTTTTCACATCATCTAGTCAAAGCTGAAAATAAAGGTTTTGTTTTCTTGAAAACTGTACATTTTGAGACTTGTCAACAGCTACGAAAAGGGGTATGTGTGCGAGGTGATAGCCGTTAAGAATGCTGAAAGGGGCTCTGTGCCTGTGGCTCAAGTGGCTAAGGCGCCAGCCACATACACCTAAGGTGGTGGGTTCAAATCCAGCCCGAGCCTGCCAAAACAACGACAGCTGCAACCAAAAAATAGCCGGGCGTTGTGGCAGGCACCTGTGGTCCCAGCTACTTGGGAGGCAGAGGCAGGAGACTCAATCGAGCCCAGGAGTTGGAGGTTGCTGTGAGCTGTGATTTCACAGCACCCTACCCAGGGGAACAGCTTGAGGCTCAGTCTCAAAATAAAAAAATAAAAAAAAAAAGGAATGCTGAAAGGCTGTAAAAATGGCCACGTACTTGCTTGGAAGTCTCAAATACACCCACAAGTTAATTGGCCACGTCAGAAATTCTCACGACAAGCCCACTTCAAGAGTCAGAGGTATGGCAACAGAAAATACAAGACCCTCTTATGCAACCTGCGGTCAAACATTATCGACCTGAGAAACCCAATTTCTTTTGTCACCTTCTATTCTACCCAACTTCCACAGCACCAATAGCTTCATCTGATAAATATAGAACAAGTGACATGACTGTTACCAGGTGTTGGCTCGAGTTTTTCCTTACAGAGCAGATAGCCCCAGACCTACATGAAGGCTACAGTTTGTGAGTCTCAAATCATCTGATTCTTTTGACTGACTCCAGTCCTCCAGCGATTTCTCCCATCAACTGCATTCTAATTTCACTGTGATCTGATTATTTAGCCCCAAGCCTTGCTCCACATAGTCCATAGTTCTTAGGGACAGGTATCTTGATTTAAAATCACCTACCAAGGGGCTGGCACAGGTCAATGAAGACACGTGACTAGGTACTTTTCTCAACGACTTATTAAAACTGCCATCACAAATATAATTAAAAGATTTAATAATCATTAGTAGCTTTAAAGAATCAGGCTGATTTATAAAGCAAGTCAAATGTGTTCTCAAGAGGCCACTTTGGTTGTGATGGTGGACGAAAGGCCTGCTCAAATTACCTGCCAGCCTGATGGTACACAGGGTTAGAGGACTTATCACTGGACTAAGGCAAAGGAAAAACAATCAGAGAACGGAACTGAACAAGAAAAGGCACAGATGTTCACAGTACCACAGAGTATAAATGTGCCTGTCCATCAAGACCTAGTTATAATAATTAGAAAAGTTTAAGAATACAGCAAAACCGGATTGGCTTAATAAATTTATATATCCATATAGTAAGATACCACTGAAAATTAGGCAGATTTTTATCAAAACAGAAAAGATATTGATCCTATGGTAGCTAGGAGAAAAGTGTTACAAAATGGTAAGCACAGTATGATCCCATTTTTTATTAAAACTAGATTGATTCAAATACACAGAAAAGAGCAGTCAGCTCTACAAGTGCTGATTGATGAAATTATGGGTAATTCTGTTTTTTCTTACCTACAGATTATTTTTCTAAAATGAAGACGGATTACTTGTATAAGAAATGATCAGTGGGGTGGCACCTGTGGGTCAGTGAGTAGGGCGCCGGCCCCATATACCAGAGGTGGCGGGTTCAAACCTGACCCCAGCCAAAAACTGCAAAATAAAAATAAAAATAAATCAGTCTGAGTTGAGTGATGACTGAGTTTTTTTTTTTTTTTTTGAGACAGAGCCTAAAGCTGTCCCCCTGGGTAGAGTGCTGTGGCATCACACCTCACAGCAACCTCCAACTCCTGGGCTCAAGCGAGTCTCCTGCCTCCGCCTCCCAAGTAGCTGGGACCACAGGCGCCCACCGCAACGCCTGGCTATTTTTGTTTTTGGTTGCAGCCATGATTGTTGTTTGGCGGGCCCAGGTTGGATTCGAACCTGCCACTTTATGTGGCTGGCGCCTTAGCCACTTGGGCCACAGGCGCCGAGCCCTGAGTTGATTTAAATTAAAAAAAAGAAAGAAAGAATCAGTGGTCAAGAGTTCCATTTCCTTTTTTTAAAAAAATCTTTTTGATACATTACATTTGTACATATTTATGGGGCAATGAAATTCTGTTACATGTACAGAACATGTGATGATCTGGAGTATCCATCACCTGAGTATTTATCCTTTCTATGTGTTGGGTATACTTCAAGTTCTCTCTTCTAGCTATTTTGAAAAAATACAACATGGTTGTTAACTATAGTCACCCTATTCTGCTATTAAACATTAGAACTTATTCTTTCTAAGTGTATGTTTGCACTTGTTAACCAATCTCTCTTCACCCCCCTTCCCACCCCACCCCACCCCTGACAGTTCCTTTTTCTCTTTAATGAACATTAACAATACTTAACATCGGCTTAATAAAATATGCTTAGGTTTTTTTTGAGTAACTGAAAATTAAATATCTACACTCTATTCTTTTGGTGAAACTATTTCCAAAGTGTTTATAAAAGCCGGAATTCTGCCAACACAACGGATTATAAGAGCAAGAGCTAACAAACCACGTAAAAGTTGGTGGGGTGGGGAGAAGAGATATCCTCTTTGAGACAAGGAAACAATCAATTTACTAAGGGAACAGTGGCCTTCTAACAAGTGGGAAGAAGGAAAGGAGACCAAACAACTGGTTTCATTTTCTATAAATAAAACCTTAGAAGGCATATTGCCAAAGAAACACAAGTCAATATAAACCTTTATACACTGGGCCGCCAAACTTCACTTTTGGACAGTATATTAATTATGTAGTCAATAACCATGGGTTTCATTAGCGTATTAAATACCACGATCAATATTATTTATACTTTTTGAAGACAGGCCACTCAGGAAAAAGTGGGGGAGGGGGAAATTTTTGACCCTGCAGTTCAAAAAAGTTAGAACAGCACACTAGAGATTAGCAAGGCTTTAATGGAAAGCATAAAACACTGAAAATATGGACAGAAATCAGATTATTACCCTTCTATTTTCTTTCCCTGCCTCTTTCACAATGAGACTGGAGGGAATTCTAGAACCATTTAAAATAAAGGCGAAATGATTAGATTTTTTCCTAATTGCTTAACGCTGATGTCATAGTGTACGCAAAATAAACATTGATCCCTAAGTGAAAGATGAGAAATAGAACATGAACAGCCTTTCGAGGTAAACTATATCCAAGAGAATTCTAAGAACCGTGGGCCAGAATCTATTTAGACAACCCTTGGGGACCTAAATCTTTTAAAAGCTTAACAGTGGAGCCAATTTCTGAGGCTCCTCTACTAGTGATCTGATTTTTTAGTAGGGAAATCTGTTAAACATGCTCCCTCAAGGGAACACACCCCCCCACCCCACCCCGCCTGGATTTCTCATCACAGCCCTGTTGGCTTGGTCACACTGGACACACAGGGCCCAGGTACAATGTTCTCTAAGTGCATCCTCGGACCACGGCTACCTCTTTGCTGCGTAGATGAACACATGGGGCGAAAAGAGAGAATGCTGGGAGTAGTACACATAAAAGACTGGTTACCAGGCCGAATGCTAGATCACCACTTCTCACCCACAATTTGTCAATCCAGAATAGTGTTGAAGACTATAATTTTCCAGTCAGTGCTTTATAGGCAAAGTCAGACAGAAAAGAACTTCCATAAGAACTGTTGAGGCCTCAGCCAGAGAATCTAGAGTGACCCAGTTACCATCTCGTGAGACTAGAGAAGGGTAAGAAGGAATGTGTCTCGGCAGTTAGTGGGTCCGAGAATAATTCTGGGTCTGTTCTCAGGAACGGGAGTCATCTTGTCCAAGGCTGGCTGGTTCCTCCCAAAAGAGGACAGCTAAGGATGAAACAGATAGGATATTATCACTCTCCATCTCCAGAAAGACTCCACATGGCTGCATTTGTACAGATTAAAAACCAAAGCCTCTGGCTGTAGGCTGACTGCAACTCTGCCCAGATACTTAGAGAGATGTGCAGCAAATGCCAAGCGGTGGGTTGCAGCAACCAGATAGATAATTAATATGATTAGGAACACACAGAGCAAGCATGCTCTTGCCGACTGAAAAGCCCAGTAGCATAATTACTGTTTTCTTACTAGCTCACTGTCTGTACACATTTCAAAGCCTGGTTGGTGTGAGACTGCTGTGTAAACATCAATAAAATCCCAAAGTGCCAGATCATCAGCATCCTTGGGCCCAATGGCTTTTTTATTTAGTGTTTTCCTTCTTTTAAAGATGCATTTCAGGGTTGCGAACATTAGGAAGAATGAGCTCCATGTTTCGGACTAACCTTCGAGTTTGTAACGAGTTAACATCTCCCCCAAGTGAACATTTATTACGAAGGCTAATTAATTGCTTTCCAGTTACAAGAACCTTTGCATTCAAAGAAGGTAGGATTCACAAGCAAAGAATATACTGTTTATTAAAACACAGTAAGAGAAACAAAAGACCTCTCCCTTCAAAATCCTTTCTATTTAACATAGCTTTAGACAAGAAATGAAATATATGAATGCAAGAACTATGTACAGGTAGAAAAAGTGTGTATTCACCAACTAAAAAGCAACATTAATTGAAGTGAAAACTAAAGCAGCGCTTTGTAGTTGCCTGGATTTCCCTAGGGGACAGCAAGTCAATGCTTATCAGCCGTCCTCAGAAGAGACAATTTTGATTAATATCAGACCCATCTGACTCACTCTATTAAACCCTGAAGGAAGGATATCTTCAGATAGAAAAGATATGCCTTTGATTAATAATTCTACCCTATTGCCATTCTAAGCATTAACAACTATGTAGCACCTCTAGAAAGAGAGAGCCTTTGAATTCTAGGAAGACACACTTACTAAAACACCCAGGTTCCCCATAGCCACTTCTCAGCTCCCCCACCCCCCACCAAGAAGCAGCCCAGTTGTGAAGTTGTCGCCACTGCAGAAGCAAAACCCTAGTTACATAATTTATTTCACCGTCTGCCATTAGGGCCAATTACATGTGACATAATTCCTGCTTGATGATAATGAAGTCTTAACAAAATTAACAAAAGCCTAAAGACGGAGGGAGGGAGTGGTAGTGGGACCGCTGGCCAACCCCCTAGGCCGGACTCAGCTCACACCACAGACATCTGATCTTATTTTCTTTTGCCTAGCAATGGGTTCTGAGATGCACATAAGAAATTGTTTAGTCCACCGTAAGGAGGCTCTCTGTACTGTGTAGCTAAGGTGGGATTGTCACATAGGGGCAGGAAGAAATCGATTCCATTTTGGATCTTTATTTGCGAACTTCTGCCCAATCAGTGTCGCTCTCCTCACATAAGTGCGTTTCTCCGGATGTTTGTGATCAGCCTTCTCCCATATTCTCTGTAGTCCACTGGCTTCACGTCCATCACTGTGGCCTTAATCCGAGACTCATCCTTCAAAAAGAGAAAAACAGTTTGTGAACCATAAAAGCCCATGGCATGAAGCAGTGGTGACGATGCTCTTTGCTTTGGGGTTTCAATGAGACTAGCAGGACAAAACACAGACACACTGGATTCGGAGTTCAGCAATTCCAATGAAGAAAACATGAGTGACAGCCTAGTCCAGAATTTGAGGCTGGGAGAGTGAACAGATCCTCCCTTCACCATTGGCCCTTTGATCTTTTCCTTGTGCTCCCAAACACTCAGAAACCTAGAATCCTAATGGGGGACTTTAGAGGGCTACTCTAGTTCAATTTATTCTCTTTCTAGGGGGGGGGGAACAGGAGCCCAGAGAGGATATGTGACTCACTTAAAGCCATACAGCTAGTTCTGAAAGCTGAACTTTCATTTCAAGAAAAGCTGAGTTATAAGAGAAACAGCACACACAGCAGAGGGAAGGACCTAGTATGGGTCCTACTGCAGCTCTGGGTGAGGCAATCTCTGCACTTCACCTTCTATGTCTACCCTGCAACGGGGCTGAGGACCCGAAAAATGCCCCGACTCTACCCCACTCCCTGACATCATACCAGACCAACATTTGACCCTCATCTCATTTGATGTATATAGTAACAAGAACATCTGCAAGCAGGTATTAAGGTTAAGGTCAAATAATAAAATGGAATGAGGAGTGCCCGTAGCTCAGTGGTTAGGGTGCTGGCCACATGCTCTGGAGCTGGTGGGTTTGAACACGGCCCAGGCCTGTTAAACAAACAAACAAAAAAAAATAGTTGGGTGATGTGGTGGGCACCTGTTGTACCATCAGAGGGGAATGAGGGAGGCTGAGGCAAAAGAATTGCTTAAGCCCAAAAGTTTGAGGTTGCTGAGAGCTATGACTCCACAGCACTCTAATGAGGGTGACAAAATGAGACTCTGCCTCAATTAAAAAAAAAAAAAAAAACAACCAAAAACGGAATGAGTAAACCTTACAGAAAGCAGGGGTGTTTTCAGAATTCTCACTTATCCACTCATATCCAGGGACTGAATGGTACCTTTAGAGGCAGAATGGAGTGATGTCCAGAAAAGCTATAGAGTCTAGGTCTGGGGTTCTCACTAAACCCAGGAATATTCATGAATATGATTAGGAGCAAAGCTCTGAAGCTGAACTGCCTGGGCTGGACTCTGAGTTCTGCCTCTTTTTTTTGAGACAGAGTCTCTCTTTGACATCCTGGGTAGAGTGTGTCACAGCTCACAGCAAACCTCAAACTCTTGGGCTCATGTGATTTTCTCTTGCCTTAGCCCTCCCAAGTAGCTGAAACTATATGTACCCACCAAACACCCAGGCTATCTTTTTTTTTTTTTTTTAAAAGAGACGGGGTCTTGCTCTTGCTCAGGCTGGTCTTGAACTCCTGAACTCAAGCAATCCACCTGCCTCAGCCTCCTAGAGTGTTAGGATTACAGGTGTGAGCCACGGCGCCTGGCCAGTGAGCTCTGCCTCTTGCTAGCCTATGACTTTAGGCAAGTGACTTGTTCTCTGTACACCTCCATTCTGTCATTTGTAAAATGGGGAAAACAATAGTTCCCATGTATAGGGTTACTGTATGGATCCAGTGAGATAATACTTGCATAGAACAGTACATAGAACAGTGTCTGGCAGATAGTAAATACTGTTTTATTATGACTCTATAACTGTATGACATTATGGCCAATTTAAGAAATTTTCAAGGTAATTTTAACTACCCGTGGTCCTTCTTTCATATACAGATCGACTGATTTAGAGATGGAGTCTTGCTATATTGCCCAGGCTGGCTTTGAACTCTAGAGCTCAAATGATCCTTCTGTCTCAGCCTCCTGAGTAACTGGGATAATACCTCCCTGCCTGGCTCATACACTGATTTTAGGACCTAGACTTGTGAAGGATGTGACTCCATTACACATGTTATCATTTTTTGTTAGAATACAGACCAAAACTCCCCCAGACTTTAACTTTTTTTCCCTATTTTTGTTTTGGAGACAGAGGTTTACTTCATTGCCCTCAGTAGAGTGCCAGGGCATCATAGCTCACAGCAACATCAAACTCTTGGGCTCAAGCCATCCTCCTGCCTCCCAAGTACTAGAGACTGCAGGGACCCTCCAAGTTCACTGACAGCTAATACTCTAATGCTTGCCCCAGGGATCTTACTTACATTGTAGTTCTCTAGTTTGACTCTGATTCTGAATGTGAAAGATCGAAAGTTAGCATTCTGAAAAACTTCCTCAAATGCCTGTTCATTCTGCAAAAACAAATATAAAACTTTAGACATAGAAACTACTGGACAGCTTGAAAATATTGATAAGAGTTTTGAAAACACTTTTGAGAAAATTATTATCCACAATGGTTTGAAAGTACTTAGGAATGAAAACTCTGCAGGTTAACATTACATAAAACTGTTGAAGGAGAATTTTATTTAAAATCACAACATTTAAATTAATCAGATTTGTATAAAATAGAATGGTAGTTGTCAGGGCCTGGAAGAAGGAGGTTAAGGGGAGCTATTATTTAATGTGTAGAGCTTGAGTTTGAGAAAACGAAAAAGTTGTCACTTCCCCAAAGAAATCCCCAACTCATTATTGGTACTCTCCATTCCTTCTACTCTGAAAAATATGAATCTGTTTTTGTCTATATGGATTTGCCTATTAAAGTAAAAATAGACTAGGGCGGGGCACCCCATGAGCTGTGGGACAGTTACACTGAAACTATAACTTTAATAGCTCCAGGAGTCACAAGGGGAGAGAGACTTGTCCCATGTTGGAAAGAACATAGCTTGGGTTGGTGGCCCACTGGCTCCCAGGCTTGGCAGCCCACAGTGGGCGACTCAGCTCCCCGCTGGGCTCCTGCAACCAGTGGCCCTGGAGGTGACTCCCACTCGGACCCTGCCACCCACGGTGGCCAGTGGCTAGAGACTCCCACCTGGCTCCTGGCCAGCGAATCCTGCCCAGTTGCAAAGCCCTCCAGCTCCCCACCAGCTCCTGTGACCTGCACAGTCATACCCCAGACAGCAGCACCACCCTCGACGTGGCAGTGCTGCCCCTGACAGTGGTGTCAGCCCATGGTCCCTCCCACTGGGGTTAAACTGAGCTGCCAGTGGACCTACTCCCACACATCTCCACCCCCACCTAGATGCTGGAGACCTTTTGAACTCTCCCACCTGATTGGTGTTTGTGTTGACCTGGGCTGATCACCCAGGGACCCACCAAGGTTGTACCCTGGTTGTGTTGTGGGAGTGTAGGATTCTCCCCTTCCAGTTGTTGCCTGTAGGGAGCCAGGGTGTCTTAGTTGTTTATACATCTCCACAGATGAGATTTCAGCCCAAAGCCACTGATGCAGTAGGATTGGACAGAGACTAGCTGAATACTGGTCAGCGCCATCTAGCCCCACCACACCAAGAAGGTGCCCAGAGTTTCAGGCAGTAGCTCTGAATGGGACCTTTGTAAAGCTCTAAGGGAAAAGCCACAATCACCAGTCCCAGTTCTTTAGTAAAGGGCTAGTTAATTATAACTCCAGGAGCCCTCAATTCAATTTCACCATGCCAGCTTCTCTAGCCAAACAGTAAAAAATAATCATGGGGCAGAATCAGCGGAAAAACTCTGGCAACATGAATAATCAGAGTAGATCAACTCCTCCAAGGAATGACAAAGGAGACACAACAGAAGATCCCATTCATAAACAAATGGCTGAGATGTCAGAAATAGAATTCAGAATTTGGATTGCAAATAAGATTAACAGAATGGAGGTAAAGATGGAATCAGAAATTCAAGGAGCAATTCAAAAGTTGTCTCAAGAATTCAATGAATTCAAAGACAAATTCACCAAAGATTTTGACACATTGAGGCAAGAACTTGCAGTCCTCAAAGATCTGAGAAATATAGTAGAATCCCTCAGTAACAGAATGGAGCAGGCAGAAGAAAGGATCTCTGACATTGAAGACAAAGCTTTGAACGCTCCCAAACACTCAAAGAGGAAGAGAAGTGGAGAGCAAAAATGGATCATTCCCTGAGAGAAGTGTGGGACCACTCCAAAAGAGCAAATATTCACCTCATAGGAATCCCGAAGGAGAAGAGGATGGTCCGAAAGGCACAGATACTCTTCTCCAAGAGATAATTGAGGAGAACTTCCCAAGCATGGCAAGAGATACTGAAATTCAGATAGCAGACAGTTTCAGAACTCCAGCACAACTCAACCCAAATAAAGCATCTTCTAGACACATTGTAATTAACTTCACCAAAGTTAATATGAAGGAGAAGATCCTGTAAGTAGCCAGACGTAAGAAAATCATAACCTACAAGGGGAAGAATATTAGAATGATTGCAGATCTTTCTGCTGAAACTTTTCAATCTAGAAGAGGATGGTCATTGACCTTCAGTTTCCTAAAACAAAACAACTTTCAGCCCAGGATCCTGTATCCAGCTAAACTGAGCTTCATTATGATGGAGAAGTTAAATACTTTAATGACATACACGCATTGAAGAAATTTGCTATAACCAAAGCAGCTCTTCATAATGACCAGCACAATGCTCTACCACCAAAGTAAACTCACTCTGAAATTCTTGACCAAAACACAATTTCCACAGTGGTGAAAAGATTCAAAATGTCCACTGGACTTTTGAAAAACTTGACACCCAAAATACTACCAGGCTTATCAATACTCTCAATTAATGTGAACAGCTTAAACTGTCCTCTGAAGAGGCACAGGTTGGCTGACTGGATACAAAAACTCAGGCCAGATATCTGCTGCATACAAGAATCTCATCTTACCTTAAAGGATAAATATAGACTCAGGGTGAAGGGATAGGCATCTGTAATCCAGGCAAACAGAAATCAGAAAAAAGCAGGTGTGGCAATTTTATTTGCAGACACACTAGGCTTTAAACCAACAAAAGGAAAGACAAGGATGGTCACTTCATATTTGTTAAGGGAAACACTCAACATGATGAGATGTCAATTATTAACATTTATGCGCCCAACATAGAATGCTTAAACTGCTCCTCTCTAAGGGAGACCCTAACAGACAGGAGCAATTTAACATCTTCCAGCACCAAAATAGTTGGAGATTTTAACACCCCTTTGGCAGTGTTGGATAGATCCTCCAATAAGAAAACAAGCAAAGAAATTCTGGACTTAAACTTCACCATACAAGAATTGAATTTAATAGACATCTACAGAACATTTCTTCCTAACAAAACTGAATACACATTCTTCTCATCAACCCATGGAACATTCTCCAAAATTGATCACATCTCAGGTCACAAGTCTAACCTGAACAAATTTAAAAGTATAGAAATTATTCCTTGTATTTTCTTGGATCATCACATAGTAAAAGTTGAACTCACCAATAACAGGAACCTGCATACTCATACAAAAACATGGAAACTAAATAACCTTATGTTGAATGATAGCTGGGTCATAGATGAGATTAAGAAGGAAACTGCCAAATTTTTAGAACAAAACAATAATGAAGATGCAAATTATCAGAACCTGTGGGATATTGCAAAGGCAGTCCTAAGAGGGAAATTTATAGAGCTGCAAGCTTTCCTTAAGAGAACCGAAAGAGAGGAAGTCAACAACTTGATAGGACATCTCAAACAACTGGAAAAGGAAGAACAATCCAACCCCAAATCCAGCAGAAA
>CAUYQV010044258.1:0-10007 GCA_963574575.1 Galagoides demidoff | reverse complement strand
TGGCTGCAACCAAAAAATGGCCGGGCGTTGTGGCGGGCGCCTGTGGTCCCAGCTACTTGGGAGGCGGAGGCAGGAGTCTCGCTTGAGCCCAGGAGTTGGAGGTTGCTATGAGCTGTGATGCCATGGCACTCTACCCAGGGGGATAGTTTGAGGCTCCGTCTCAAAAAAAATAAAAAAAAATAAAAAAGGAAAGTATACCTGCACATAACTTTGAGAATTAATAGTTCCCAATGAAATCTACTTAGGGACTTCTTAGGGGTTGGTTAACCCAAAGTTAAGAACCCTTCACTATCATCAGAATCACAGTGAGAGTTCAATGAAGAAAAATAAAGGCTGTGCCAGTGGTTTAGAATTTTCAGTAAATGGGTAAAATAATTTCTAGATACATGTTGGTTTTGTAAACTAATATATTCTATTTTTATAGAAACAACTTTGGGCTTTTGAAGTGGCCTCATTATTAAAAGTAAAGACATTTCATTAATAAAAGTTTAAAATTTCATAATTGTGAGGATAGAAAATCAGATGCATGAAATTACAGTGTTGTAGGGGAATAAATTGCTTTAAAAATGGGTTGAGTTTGTTACTTTATTTTTATTTATTTTTTATTTTTTGAGACAGAGTCTCATTCTGTTTACCCTGGATAGAGTGCTGTGGCATCACAGCTCACAGCAACCTCCAACTCTTGGGCTCAAGTGTATTTTAGTAGACACAGAGTCTTGCTTTTGCTGTGGTTGGTCTTGAACTTGTGAGCTCAAGCTATAAGCTATCCATCCACCTTAGCCTCCCTGAGTACTAGGATCACAGGTGTGAATCACTGCACTCGGCCTGTTAGTTTATTTTTAAAATTCAACTTTTTTTGATAGGTGAGAACTAGAACAGTTGCTGAATGTGTAGCATTCTACTATATGTGGAAGAAATCTGAACGTTATGATTACTTTGCTCAACAGACAAGATTTGGAAAGAAACGATACAACCATCACCCTGGAGTTACGTAAGTACCATGGGCTGGACTTCATGACTTGTATTTTTAACTGTGATGTGCAGTCATAAAATTACTGTGGTGGTGTGTTTTGCAGGGACTACATGGATCGTTTGGTAGATGAAACAGAAGCTTTGGGTGGGACGGTAAATTCTTCAGCCTTAACTTCTAACCGGCCTGAGCCTATTCCTGATCAACAGCTTAATATTCTCAACTCTTTCACTGCCAGTGACTTGACAGGTAAAATGAGGATCTGTTCATGCATTATTATAGTTTGTTGTAAAATTGTGTCCTTGTTGTTTGAGATCATGGGACTCCTTACTTAAACCTTTTTCTGTTTCTTTTTAGCTTTGACCAACAGTGTAGCGACCGTCTGCAACCCCACGGACGTGAACTGTTTGGATGATAGCTTTCCTCCACTGGGCAACACGCCCCGTGGACAAGCAAATCATGTGCCTGTTGTAACAGAAGAGTTACTCACCCTGCCCAGCAATGGGGAAAGTGATTGTTTTAATTTATTTGAGACTGGATTTTATCATTCGGAGCTAAATCCTATGAACATGTGCAGTGAAGAGTCAGAAAGACCAGCAAAGAGATTGAAAATGGGCATTGCCGTCCCTGAATCTTTTATGAATGAGGTTTCTGTAAATAATCTGGGTGTGGACTTTGAAAATCACACACATCATATCACCAGTGCCAAAATGGCCGTCTCTGTGGCTGACTTTGGCAGTCTGTCTGCCAACGAGACCAATGGTTTCATCAGTGCCCACACTCTGCATCAGCACGCCGCCCTTCACTCTGAGTGACAGGGGGAAGGAACCCAAAACAGTGGGTGTGCAGTCCCAGTAAACTTGAGGGGAGCTATCAGGTTTGCATAGTCTTTCACTGGAAGTTTGAACCTTTTTCACTATGACATCAGTGATGTCAGTATGTATAGAACTATATCTTGATTTATCAAGAGTATTTTCATTTTTCAATCCATAAATGTGGAAATGAACTATGATCAGCAGAGTTGGGAACTAAGATTGAACTCTGTGGTGCAGCTTTAAGCTCTGCTTCTCTCTTCCTCATCCCCCAATACCTCTTCTCCCCCCTTCTTTTTCTATCCTTTTCTGTTCCCCACTGCCCTCACTCCCGATTTTAAAACCTGTAGACAGAGGCCACAAGCTCAAAACCAGCACAGATGTTCTGAACTGAATGGCGTGGCTTCTTTTCATGTAAATTCCTTTTGCCGTAACGGATGCAGTGGAATAACAATGTTTACAGGTACCGATCCCGATCCCTGCTCAATGTAGCATTTTTTTGGTTTTATTTTCTTAATTAATAAAAGCAGGGGTAGGTTTCTTTAAACTGCACAAACATGCAAGGATTTTTTTAAAATGGAAACTTCTCTCATGTTATTCAACTAGAGCACTTCAGTTTACAAAACAGCAAGTCCATCTTTATGGAAGCCAGCACGAGGAACTGTGTGCAAGTTATGAAGACACTTGCTTGGATCCTGTTTCAAAATTCTAGACCAGGGCTACCTTACACAGAATTGGCCATTTTACTGCCACGAGATTTCTGTGTAACATTTATGGCTAAAAATTTGGCATTTGAAGATGTGGTATGCAGATGGGGTTTTGTCCACCATTGTCAAGATTGTAATCTTACAAATCATACCGGTCATTGATAATTTAGTTTATCCTGAGGCAGTTGACTGGCAGAGGCACAGTCTACAAAGCCTAGCATGTTACCACTCAATGGTTTACATTTTGAGACACCTCTTAAGTTGTTTGTAGCACTGCAGTTCAGAGTGTTAATATTTAGAGAGACTTCTAGATTTTATACCTAATGCAGTAGAACCTTGAAGTATATTTAAGCTTTTTTGTTTAGCTTGAACACCTGGCAAGAAAAATGTGAGTTCCTATCTGAAATGGAATGGTACGTTACCACTTTAAGTTTTAAAAAGTAATAGACCTTCTGACATATCTCAGACTTAGTTGTATTTTTATTCCAAACATTGTGAATGGGAAGCCATTGTCATACACTTTGGCTATTTTTGCTCTGTAGACATGCATCTTTAAGTTATAAGGTGAATCAAACATTATGTAATACAGTATTAGGATATAATAAGCTTTGGTTTTATAGTATAGTTAAAATACAGAATTCTTTTCTTTTTGCACCGTCTTAGTTAAAATTTTTGATTTTTACTAGTTGTGTTGCTTTGCAAAAAACTTAAATGTTTGGCTGCATTGCTAATATTTGTAAGTTGCTTCAAGGTTGTGCTGATGAGTAGATAGGTTATAGTGATTAGTGATTGAAAGGGAGGGTATTTATTATACAAACTGTGAACTGCAATGACATCCTTAGTTTTGGATGATGTGTTTTCTTGTTTTTCTTTGCAGCATTTTAATGAAGATTGCTTTGAAGTGTTTACGCGGTAGCACATTTACAGTAAAATTTAGTTTAGCACAGTGGACGAAAGTAGTTAATAACTTAAAATCAGTCTTTAATTTATACATCTGAAGTCTAGCATTCCCGTATGCACACAGTAAATAATGGGTAGCCTGGGCTCTGTGTTGCTTTCCAATATTTTTTTCCATGGTTGTCAGCTTCTTATTGCTGTGTTGTTGTGCTAAACTTTGAACCTTATTTCTTTTATTAAAAATCAGTACACTTTCTATAATTTAGTAAGATACTGGCCATAATATTCCATTGTTATAACTTTAATTTTCACTCTGGGTTTACAGTGGCTGGTCTGTATAAATAATTTACACAAAGATGACTGAATGCTAATACCAGTTGCACTTAAATGAACATGCCCATTCTCAGTAGCTGATGCAGTAATATATTCAGTTTATCTATGCATTGCTGGGATCTTGATATAAGATGGAAACAGCGTTTCTTATCTAAAGTTTTGATTATCAGCAAGTTGAATGGACACTTTAGTTATTTAAATAAAGATTTTTGACCAAAATCCAGAAAATGGTATGAGAGAAAAATAAATTCCAGCTAGTTTAGTAGATTTTTAAATACCAATCTGATTTTAGCCTCTTAGAGAGTGCTAACTAGCTGGTAACGTTTACTTTTAATTCCTTGTTAAAATGAGGCAATAATTTGCAAGATTTTGTATATAAGTGTAAATTCTTCATATCTTTTTAGATCTAATTCAATATTTTCTGACTACTTCTGCCATGTATAATACCATTTTTGTGCATGCTTGATGTGACATTCATAAATTGTACCACTATGACTTTATCCATGTAAAATAGCTATTTATTGAATTTTCTTTTAAAAGCTGGATTTACTGTTTTTTTCTCTCCGTTAAAACATCTTAATAGAATTTGTTACCGTTTATTAAAAGAATTGCGTTTGAAAGCATGAAAATAACTGATTTTTAATCATATGAAGAAACAATGCCTTTATTATCAAGTGTTAAGCACAATTCTTATAACAAACTGTGATAAATTCTTTTTTTTTTCCTTTGCCACATTATTTTCGTATGAACAAACCAAAAATTCATGGTGAGCAGTTGCAGTGTTGGCTGATATATCTTTAATGTACAGGGAATTTGCAGAGGACAGTGGATTCATTTAGAAGTGTAACTGGTGCTGTGATTATAGCAATACTTTACTTTTGTTAGTTGTACTTCATCTTTTTTATGCTAGCTTTTTAAATGTTTGGTTTTCCTCTTGTCATGGTCAACTGCTGAATTTACTTGAAGGATGTAGAATACTGTTTAAAAAAATACTAAATCTGTACAATTAGGTCAAAGAATTGTGCAATTGTTTCCTTTTTAATTTTTAAAATCGAGGGTCATAAATATTTGAGAATGCCAGATCTGATAGAGCATAGTGATACTATTTAATTTAACCAAAGTCTCTAGTATTTCAACTTTGAATGTAAACTAACAAATAAACCTGACCACCAAGGAGATTGTTTGCCCAGAGTTTCAAAGCACATTGTCTACAAATGGGAATTGAAATAATTTATAAAAATATTGACATTACTATGTTTTTTAAAAAGTTCCTAATTTTTTCACTAAAAGGAGGAAACTATTAGTTTTATTGTTAAATATGGTAGATATTATTATTCCTCTTAGATGACCAGTGATTCCAATTGTCCCAGTTTGAAATAAGTACCCTGTGAGTATGAGATAAATTAGTGACAATCAGAACAAGTTTTAGTATCAGATGTTCAAGAGGAAGTTGCTATTGTTGCATTGATTTTAATATTTGTACATAAACACTGATTTTTTTGAGCATTATTTTGTATTTGTTGTACTTTAATACCTGGTGTACAGTTCCAGAAATAAAAATCTGGAAATCTTTTTTTTCTTGGTTTGTGTGAGTATTTGCCAAAAATAAAATTTTTTTATTTAATGAATGTTTAGCTGTACCAAATAGGTAGATAGTATATCACTGTTAAATTGGTTTAAGATACAGTAAGACATCTGATATATGCATAAGTAATAAAGGTGGCAGGGAAATTTACTTTAAATCCTCTATGGTGGTTTTCCATCCATAACCAAATTTTAACAATCTTGAATATTATACCTCTAGATCAATTCAGGAAACACTTGAAACACTGTTCTAGGCAACTGGATCTTTTAGGAAAACATGGTATATGAAATTTGATCAACTGTTACTTGACAGACTATATTTATGGTCAAATAGTCTTCCTTATCTATACTATTCATAGTTTTAGTGAGCCTGGTCACATTTTTCCTGAATCTGTGTTTTAAGCTAATGATCTTGCCTTAGCCTGATTTCACAAGCTTATCCCCAAAGCTGTATCCAGTTCTAGTCAATATGCAGTGATCAGACTGCACATATCAAAATTTTGTACAAGGCCAAGACGGGGACAGGACGAAAGCAAAAACTGATGACTCTGCTTAGATACTAGTCTAAAACCATATCCTTTCATTCTCAGGTACCAAAGGGCATTGGAGTGGAGGGCTTGTGTGGTGGACACATACACAGACGTAACCTCCAGAGGGGGACAAGTATGAGTATTTCAGTATAGCCAGTCAAATGCCCCATGAGAGCTACACAGTATTTCAGGCTTTGAGGGAAGGAGAAGCCTTGTAGAAGCAGAATAATCTCCAGTGACTTCTAGGCTCCTAGAAGTAATTTTCGCCATAATTTCCATAAAGTGTGTTTTTTGAGCCTGCTAGTGATAAATGCTATGGAGAAAAATAAGGAAGTGGAATGGAGAGTACTGGAGTAGGAGCTCAGGATTCAACTTTAATAAGGTGATTAGGCAAGGTGACAAGGGGAGAGTAAGCTATATGGCCATCCAGGTGAAGATCTCTGCAGGCAGAAGGAACAGGTGAGGTGGGAATGATCCTGGCAGGTTCAGGGAGTGGCTGGGGTAGATATGCCTGGGATGGAATGAACAAAGAGAGAAGAGCTAAGCAAGTAGATGTTGAGGTACAGAGCAGCTAGGTCATGTATGCAAAGGACTTCAGCATTTATCCAGGACAGGAGCAACATGTCCAGATATGACTAACCTTAAAAGAATCACTCTTGGTGATGTATTCTGTAAGGGGGCAGGTATGGAGAGAGGAAAGGCAAATAGCAGGCTGTTGGAATCGCAACAAACTTAGGGGTGGAAAGCTGGTGGCACAGCAGTGAAGGTGGCTAGAATCTGGTTATACAGGTTTCGTGAAGATTTCAGGGGCCCAATAAATAACACCTGCCTTCCTATCCAAATTGAGAACTGAGGTTGGAACAGGAGTCAGGTCTATAGAGATCAAAGTAACTACTGCTAATAAAGTTCTGGGGAAGATGGTTTCAGAGCTCCAGCCATCTTGCTAATACTCCACCTCTGAACTAGACTCATTCTGTCACTGGCAGGGCCGGCTACTGCACAAGACAGAGAATTGCCCAGGACACATTAGCCGCAGGGTCCACAGAGGGTGTGGGCCATCAGTGTCCAGTTCTCCAAACATACTCAGAAAGTCACTTCCTCCAGTGGATGGAGAGAGAGGCGAGAAGTGTTACAAATGGAAGCCCTCCATATGAAAACCTGAGACACGGAGAATAGGTATTCCTCACACCAGCATGTATTTTAATTAGATTCCCACATGAAAACAACCTCTTGCATTTTCCGCCTAACTTTTATTGGTATAGAAATGTTCAAAGAGAATAGAAAATAAGGATCTCACATTTTCCTCTTACCCAGCTTGAACAATCTTTAAATTATACCTACATACCAGTTTACCCATAGCAACACAATAGACATTCTTTTGTACACATCAACAACAGTACTATAAGAATTGCTGGGGCTTGGCTAAAATTTTATAAATCACCACAGCACTACACAAAATAAATAAAAGAAAAATTGAAATCAGTTCAAGTAGTGCGTTTTAATTTAATAAGCTATTGTGTATTTAGGTGAAGCTCAATTAAAATTCTAATTGCATTACAAATTTGAAATTGTAATGAAGCAAATAGCTTTTATCATGAAATTGGAACATAAACATAGTATCAACAAAAACATAAAAAAATTCCTACTCCAATTAGGTCTCAAAATATTTGCTCTACAGGTGGAACTCAGAGAAGTGAGTAGCAAAAACTTAAGATTAACTCAGCAGCTGAGTAGAAAACCTACTTTCACATTCAGAGTTAGCTGACAATCGTGTAGTAATTTGAAAAAAGCTCTTCTCCTTGTTTGATGTCCCTAAGTGCGACAAGGACGACACATCGAAGTGGGCTGAAAACAAAAGAAAAATATACACAAGGTAAGTGTCTGTCAAGCTCATAAAAATACACGACAGATACAAGCTCGTATTTTTAATATAAACTATGTCGGATTTGGGGGTTTTTTTTGCAGTTTTCAGCTGGGGCTGGGTTTGAACCCACCACCTCCAGCATACAGGGCTGGCGCCCTACTCCTTTGAGCCACAGGCGCTGCCCAACAATATGGGTTTTATATTGTAACTTTCTGTCTACTCAGGTTCCTTATGTTTTAGTTTATGCATTTGATTTCTCCAAGGAAACAGTTCTTATCCTTGATGTAGGCACTCTAGAGTATGTCTATATCATTAAAAAGGTTCCTATAATTGACTACCTCTTTGGAAAAGTCTGTTTCTATGTTTAGGACCCCAATACTGGTATCACAAAAAGGATTTTTAAATGACATTATAGTTTAACATTCTTTTATTGTGTAACTTGTATTCTGAAAAATGGAAATATTATTTAAAATTACTTGGAATATAAATAAATACTCCTTTTTGGACACAACATGTCTGTTATATGTACACTTTCGAAGTTCTAATGGCATCATACCCCAGAGTATATGGGTAATAAAACCTAATTTTTTATTTCTATATTTTGAGAGTGAGACTTTGTCACCCTGGGTCGAGTGCTATGGCGTCATAGCTCACAGCAACCTCAAAGTCTGGGGCTCAAATGATTCTCTTGCCTCAGCCTCCGGCCATAACACCCAGCTAGTTTTTCTATCTTTAGTATAGACAAGGTCTCACTCTTGCTCAGGCTGGCCTCAAACTCCTGCCTATGCACCTGCGACAACACCCAGCTAGTTTTTTTATCTTTAGTATAGACAGGGTCTCACTCTTGCTCAGGCTGGTGTCAAACTCCTGAGTTCAGGCTAACCACCTGCCTTGGCCTCCCAGAGTGCTAGGATCACAGGTGTGAACCATTGCACCCAGCCTAGAAAACCCAATTGTTAAACATAAAAACGTGTAAAGACATAAAAGTTATCAAATTGAAAGCATTGTGTATAGTCCAAGATGAATATCATTCATCTTAAAGGACAATTAAAAGCCTATATATAATGAGGTTTGCTAGCAGCTCAGTGAAATGATACACAGATTACATATTCCTACAGCATTGTTAACAAAGAACTCAGCTTTTCAGAATTACTTGTATTTAAAGACTGTTATTTGAGTATTCTCAGACTCTCCACTTAATGTTACATGAACATGTGTATCTTCTGGATATAGGCCTTATTTTCACCATAAAGATTCAGAACCTAATGGTAAAACAGGCAAAAGAAATCATGGTGTAATTTGGCCTCTTTCTGCAAGTGGATACTTTCTTGTAAGGTAGAGAGCATGATACTTAGAAATGATTAAAGTAAAAATATATTTGATGATTCTGTGGGTAGGAAAAACAACGATCATATGAAAAAAATTTCTAAGGTTGGCTTGGCACCCATAGCACAGTGGTTACAGCTCTGGCCACATGCACCAAGGCCGGCAGGTTCGAACCCAGCCCGGGCCTGCTAAACAACAATGACAACTGCAACAAAAAAAATAGCTGGGCATTGTGGCGGGAACCTATAGTCCCAGCTACTGAGGCAAGAGAATTGCTTAAGCCCAAGAATTTGAAGTTGCTGTGAGCTGTGACGCACAGCACTCTACCCACAGAGACATAGTGATACTCTGTCACACAAAACAAAACATGAAGGTTAATACTTACAAAGTATAACACAGAATAAAAATGGGTAATAACAAGCAGAATAAGCTAAAAGAAAATTTTAAATTTCAAATAAGCCTAATTGAACACATTAAGGTGTGATGAACACAAAAATCTAAGTTACCTCTAATTTTTCACTAAAAATATCTTACTCCAAATTCTATACATCTTTTATTTATTTATTTATTTATTTTTTGAGACAGAGCCTCAAGCTATCCCCCTGGGTAGAGTGCCATGGCATCACAGCTCATAGCAACCTCCAACTCCTGGGCTCAAGCGAGACTCCCGCCTCAGCCTCCCAAGTAGCTGGGACCACAGGCGCCCGCTGCAACGCCGGGCCATTTTTTTTTTTTTTTTTTTGGTTGCAGCCATCATTGTTGTTTGGCGGGCCCGGGCTGGGGATTCGAACCCGCCACCTTAGGTGTACGTGGCTGGCGCCCCAGCCGATTGAGCCACAGGCACCGAGCCTATACATCTTTTAATTAGAAAATATTTTGTTAAGTACAGCGTTAGATAGGAAAGGCTCTTTTTAGAAGACTAACCTCAATTTGTCATAGCTATAGGCAATGTTTGGAAGATACTGCTTCAGTTCGATAGGGAAA
>CAUYQV010044257.1:0-18137 GCA_963574575.1 Galagoides demidoff | reverse complement strand
CATTTTTTGGTTGCAGCCATCATTGTTGTTTGGCGGGCCCGGGCTAGGGATTCGAACCCGCCACCGGTGTACATGGCTGGCGCCTTAGCCGATTGAGCCACAGGCGCCGAGCCCACAAAATTTTTTTTTACATTACCTCTTAGAATCATGGAGGCTAAAGACGTCATCTAACATCCAGAGAAGGATCTGATCAATGCCACATACCTGGTCACAAGACCAAACTAGAACTCAGGTTGCTTCTTCCTCGGTAGAGTACCATGGTGTCACAGCTCACAGTAACCTCCAGCTCTTGGGCTTAGGCGATTCTCTTGCCTCAGCCTCCTGAGTAGCTGGAACTACAGGGACCTGCCACAACACCTGGCTATTTTTTGTTGCAGTTTGGCCAAGGCTGGGTTCAAACCCATCAACCTTGGTCTATGGGGCTGCCGCCCTACTCACTGAGCCACAGGCACCACCCTGAACTCAGGTTTCTTTTTTTTTTTTTGAGACAGAGCCTCAAACTATCCACCTGGGTAGAGTGCCGTAGCATCACAGCTCACAGCAACCTCCAACTCCTGGGCTCAAGCGAGTCTCCTGCCTCTGCCTCCCTACTTAGCTAGGACCACAGGCGTCCACCACAACACCCAGCTACTTTTTTGGGGGGGGGGGACAGAGCCTCAAGCTGTCCCCCTGGGTAGAATGCTATGGCATCACAGCTCACAGCAACCTCCAACTCCTGGGCTCAAGCGAGTCTCCTACCTCAGCCTCCCAAGTAGCTGGGACCACAGGCACCAGCCACAACACCCGGCTATGTTTTGGTTGCAGCCATCATTGTTTGGCAGGCCCGGGCTGGATTCTAACTCACCACCTTAGTCACTTGAGCTACAGGTGCCGAGCCCCGGCCACTTTTTGGTTGCAGCCATCATTGTTGTTTTGGCGGGCCGGGGCTGGTTTGAACCCACCACCTTTGGTGTTATGTGGCTGGCGCCTTAGCCACTTGAGCCACAGGTGCCGAGCCTCAGGTTTCTTAACTACCAGGCCACCACCTCATCACAGATCATCAAGAAACAAAGTCAATTAACTGATTAAAGAAAATTCAAAAAAGCATGCCCTGTAGTACTGCACTAAGCTTCCTAATTTAGATAACTGTCTCTGTGCTTAGGAAATCCATGCTTAAGTATTTACGGACAAAGGGGCTTGGTACCTCCAACTTACTAATAATTCAGGAAAAAATGCACACAAGTATATATAAACATTTTCCTAAGCATGGTAAAGCAATGAAGAAAATGTAACCAGTGAATCCTATTGGCATTCCTGGAAACATTACTGTAACTTTCTGTAAGCTTGTAATTACATAAAATGCTACATAAGTGAATAAATTTTATGTTATAAAACTAGCATTTTACTTTTAACAAGACAGGATTTCACTGTCATCCTTCAAAATTATACTATATTTGGATACAAACTGTGAAGAAATGCTATCACAACCTCATTTCCTTCTAATGATATACTTCTCTATTATCACATTCCATGGAGAGGTTCTAATCTGTGAATAAGCATTAAACATTTTAAGCAAATCACTTCAAATTCTCACTCAGGGACCCACAATCCAGGACTCTACAATCCTGACCCCCAACCCAGCTTTAAAGGTTACTTTCTCTTCCAGACCTGGATGGAAATCCATCTACTACTAAGTGAATTAACACTGACTCAAATAACTAAGTATCCTTCCAACTAACAATTCCCTCTCCCTGGGGACCACCACTTCAGTTCACTCTTACACATACAGCAAACAGATCCAGAGCCAGTTACATAATAATTATTCATAGCCCTGGTGGAAAAAATTTAGGATACCATTCTAGCTCACAAAACAGTATTACTTTAGATAATCAAACTCACAAATGAAGAGACACTCTCCAAAAGACAGACATACGTTAAAAAAAAAAAGGCAAAAAGAACAGCTAAAGAAGGTAGAGAAAAACCTACGATTTCAAAAACTAAGATCTATTACTAGGTAACAAAACGAAGTCTGACAAAACCAGGAACACCCTATTAATCCAAACCTCACCAAGCCTACTTGGGGAAGGTGGCTTAGAGGAAATCAAATTTAACCTAAATCAGCTCTGTCTCCAAAGGAACTCAAAACTCAGCAAGGAGAGGTGGGATGAGGCAAGGCTGACAAGGCCCGCAGGGAAAAAGACAAAGTGCTGTGCTTAGATTTTGGAAAGAGATGCAGCTGTGGATGGCTTGAGATGACATAAAAGTTTGATCAGACTTGGAATTCCAAGTGGACTTTAATTTAGTGTAGTAATGATAATAATAAAGTTTAAGAGGAAACCCGAAATCGTTCTACGATGTTTTCTTTGTTTTAACGGGTGCTCACATTCAGGTTGGCCTGCGACAGCCAAGTTCGTTCGTATCTGGCAAAACGGAGTTTTAGATGTTGTTTAAAAGTTAACTATAAACGTGGGCACCGAGTCTGAAGGAGTTAAGAGAAAGGCTTCCGAGAGGAAGAAAAAGCCAGGGGTCTCAAAGAGGCACAACAACTAAATCCTGGCAGCTAAGAAGTGCAACCTACGCAGCCTGATGGCAGAAAGGCCGTGGGAAGCTGAGGGGTAGGAGATCGGCGGAGTGCCAGGGCTGAATCGAGGTCACAGCGTAGAGAGATGAGAGCTGACGCTGTTGAATGAAGCAGGAGAGCAACCCCTACAGACCTGCTTCGGGACTCAAGAGTCGACTGGCACCTTTGATAGCCTGAGGATCGGAAAAAGCTACAATCTGGGCCGGGGTGAGTGGACAGGGCGTTTAAAGGTCAAGGTCAAGGTGTGGTTTGGCAAGCTACAGAAGCGCTCTGGGGGACACCAAAGGCAGCCGAAACAATAATGCTGTTATTATTATGACTATCTTTTTTCTTTTCTTTTCTTTCTTTTTTTTTTTTTTTAAAGAAAAGGTCTCCAGGAAGGCTGCGAGGTGGAGGCAACCCTGGTAGGAGCGAGTGCAAAAGAGGCCGGGGTTGAAGTCGGGATGGAGGGCGAACCGCGGCGCCAGTGCTGGGCCACCGGAGGGAGGGAGGGACTCAGACTCAGGCCCAGGGCCTCCGCCGCACTCACTTGCCCTCCTGACAGTCATAGAGCACGATGGAGTCGTCGTCGCTGCTCGAGATAACCGTCTCGCCGTTAGGGCTGAAATCGAAGCAGTTAATCTTGTCCGAGTTCTCACGGAACACCTTGGCGACGCGGAAGCTCCGCAGCACGCTGTCGGTCAGCTTCATGGCGGCGGCAGCTAGAGGCCGCGGCAGCGCAGGGCCGGGGCGGGGCCCGGCGGCAAGGGAGCGAGCGGGCGGGCTGCCGAGGGGCCACCCCTGGCGGGGCAGGCGCCGCACCGGCAGGAGGACGGCCGATCGCTGGGCTGCTTCCTCCTTTTCCTCCTGCTTGGGCAACGCTCTTCGCCTGGAGTGTTGGGCCTAGCTGACGGTTCGTCCTAAGAGCCGCCTCAGGGGCAACCGGCGCGGCGCCGGCTCATTGTGTCCGCCATTTTGAAGCGACAGGCAGAAGCCGAGAGCAAGGAGCCTCAGCAGTGGTGCACGCCGGGAGAGAGGGCGGGGCGGGAACGGCCGCGCGAGGCGGGGCGGCGGGGCGGCGGTGACGTCATCGCGGCCGTGGCAGTGTGCTGTGGCTGGGTCGCCCGAGGCTGCAGTTCCCTAGCGGGCTGGGTCGCAGAGGGCTTAGTACCCCTAGGAACTTCCCCTGGGTGCCGGAAGGCTGAGACTGCCGGAGAGCCGAAGGTTTTTGGGCGAGATTGCAGCCCTCCGCCCCAAGAGACTTGGGCGCCCCCTGTAGGTGTCCCGGCTCAGGCCGCGCAGAAGGGTATTGCCAGGTATCGGGTACGCCCTAGGAGGCCTGTTTTAGGAATAAATCCAGTGAACAAAATCGCGGGCGAGATTGACCACAGCCCATCACAGCGCCAGTTTAGAGAGCTTCGATTTATTTACTGTTTTATTGAGGTATAACATATGGTAGGTTGCACAAATTTTAAGTAGCTGAAGTTTTTTCATTTGGAACTACATCCCCTTGACCACTACCCAGAACTTTTCTTTTCTTTTCTTTCTTTTTTTTTTTTTTTTGAGACATAGTCTCAGTATGTCGCCCTCTGTAGAGTGCGTGGCATCACAGCTCACAGCAACCTCCAACTCTTGTGCTTAAGCGATTCTCTTGCTTCAACCTCCCAAGTAGCTGGGATTACTGGTGCCCACCACAACGCCCGTATTTTTTTTTTTGTTGTTGTTGTTGCGGTTGTCATTGTTGTTTAGCAGGCCCGGGCCGGGTTTGAACCTGCCACCCTCTGTGTATGTGGCTGGAGTGATTCTCCTGCCTTTGCCTCCCAAGTAGCTGGGACTACCGGCGCCCACCACAACGCCCGCTACTTTTTGGTTGCAGCAGTCATTGTTTGGCGGGCCCGGGCTGGATAGGAGCCAGCCGGCTTGGGTATATGTGGCTGGTGCCTTACTCGCTTGAGCCACAGGGGCGGAGCATGTAACACTTCTTAAGTTTTCAATGTATTCACAAACCTGCACGGTAGCTCACGTCTGTAATCATAGCACTCTGGGTGGCTGAGGCAGGAAGATCCCATGAGCTTGGGAGTTTGAGACCAGCCTGAGCAAAAGTGAGACCCCCTCTATTAAAAATACAAAATTTAGGGCGGCACCTGTGGCTCAATGAATAGGGTTCTGGCCCCATATACCGAGGGTTTGGGCGGGTTTGAACCTGGCCCTAGCCAAACTGAAACAAAAATACCCGGGTGTTGTGGCGGGCACCTGTAGTCCCAGCTACTCGGAGGCTGAAGCAAGAGAATCACCTAAGCCCAAGAGCTTGGAGGTTGCTGTGAGCTGTGACGATAGAGTACTCTACAGGGGCGACAAAGTGAGACTCCGTCTCTAAATAAAAATAAATAAATAAATAAAATAGAAATAGAAAACTTAGCTGGGTGGTGTAGCGGGTGCCTCTAGTCCCAGCTACTGGGGAAGTAGAGGATCCCTGAAGACCAGGAATTGGAGATTGCAGTGAGCTATAATGGATATCGCTGTACTCTTGCTCTGCTGACAGGGCAAGACCCAATCTTAAAAAAAAAAAAAATTACAGACCCAAAACTCACAGCATCAATTACAAAGAAAGTTTTTATTTATTTATTTATTTATTTATTTATTTTTGTAGCGACAGAATCTCACTTTATCGCCCTTAGTAGAGTGCCGAGGCGTCACACAGCTCACAGCAACCTCCAATTCCTGGGCTCAGGCAATTCTCTTGCCTCAGCCTCCCAAGCAACTGGGACCACAGGTGCCCACCACAATGCCCACCTGGCTATTTTTTTTTTTTTTGAGACGGAGCCTCAAGCTATCCCCCTGGGTAGAGGGCCATGGCATCACAGCTCACAGCAACCTCCAACTCCTGGGCTCAAGCGAGTCTCCTGCGTCAGCCTCCCAAGTAGCTGGGACCACAGGCGCCCGCCACTACGCCTGGCCATTTTTTGGTTGCAGCCATCATTGTTTTGGCGGGCTGGGCTGGGGATTCGAACCCGCCACCTTAGGTGTATGTGGCTGGCCACAGGCGCCGAGCCCTGGCTGTATTTTTGTTGCAGTTTAGCCGGGGCCAGGCTTGAACCTGCCACCTTTGGTATATGGGGCTGGCACCCTACCCACTGAGCCAGGGGTGGCACCGATAATGAAAGTTTTTAAAGGCAAAAAATTATCTTATTGGGCAGTGCCTGTGGCTCAAAGGAGTAGGGGTG
Organism: Galagoides demidoff; assembly: GCA_963574575.1. NCBI lineage: Eukaryota > Metazoa > Chordata > Mammalia > Primates > Galagidae > Galagoides > Galagoides demidoff. The sequence goes on along the minus strand of CAUYQV010044257.1, from coordinate 12,374 downwards.
AGCCCCATATGCCAGAGGTTGCGGGTTCAAACCCAGCCCTGGCCAAAAACTGAAAAAAAAAATTATCTTGTTATTCAACAGGATACAGTTTTCAATTTTAAATTCTGATCTCCTTCTCCTTATTTGTATATACACATAAAATTTTTATTTATTTATTTTTATTTTATTTTATTTTTTTTTTGCAGTTTTTGGCTGGGGCCACCTCTGGCATATGAGGCCAGCACCCTACTCCTTTGAGCCACAGGCGCCACCCAACACATAAATTTTAGATGCAAGGCCCACCCACCCCTGGCCCCCATAGGGTTACATTTTTTCTTGTTTTTCCATGTCTGTAAACTAGATTACTGGTGGTGTTTTTTGTTTTTTTTTTTTAATCAAGGTGTAATTTATATTCAGTAAAATAATTGGCCATTTTAGTAGTTTTGTTTAAAATCCATATAGTCAGGCAACCCCCACCACATTGAAGACATAGAACAGTTGCTTTACCCTCTTTATAGGTTATTTTAATGATTCTATTATATAAGGGATTCTTTGCCTTAAAAGGAAGGAAAGGTGATCTCTAACAAAGGAAAGCAATATCTGATCACCAAACAGGAACCATGCTTCCTGGCTTTTAACTTCCTATGTAAGGGGTTAAATTCAGTGCAACCTTTGTGGGTTCCTAAATCTCTGCTCCTCAAAATGTTAATTGCCTGGGGTCTCAGACAATGGAGAAAGGGCCTATTTGTTTTAATATAGCTAAAAAGGGAGAAAAGTGAAGAAAGACTATGAGATACTTTAGTCCAGAGACCCAAATACAACACAAGCAATGATAAAAACAAAATGGAAACTGGAGCTCAACATATATTGGGTTCTTTCTGGAATAGAACTACCATCTCTGTTCTATCCTCTGGGTAAAAGGAGAACCAGGATCCCTATTCAGAGAAGTTGTTTTCTAAGGGAAGAAGGCAAGATTTTGGCTAAGTGGTTTGCAATTGCCTCCTGACAAAGAGCAGAGCTTCTGGCTACAATTTGTTCTGGGGTCTGAAAAAAGCCAGTCTGAGTGAAACCTGAATGGATGGCAACTTTCCAAACTGCAAAGCTCTGGAAGAAAAGCCCTCTGCACCCTAGAGCATTCATTCTGTTTCCCTGTAATTCATGTGTTTTTATTTCAGAGGCTGACAGAGAGTCAGCTTTGAATCATTACATGGCAACAAGGACAGATCTGGTGGCAAGTCCTGGAATTGTTAGGAAATGAACACACTCAGTGAGATGCCATTTTTTGGTCTGTGTTAACTTATAGAAATAACCACAGAAACAGCTGTAATCTACTGAGTGTCGTCAGCCAAAAGAAATCTTAGCAGGGTGTCTTTCAAGTATTTTACTTCTTGTACCTTACCCAGATTTCACTGTTCAGACCAAACCTTCTTACCAAGACTTAACACATTATTTTCAGAATGTAAAAAGTTATTTTTTCATATTTTAAGAGGGTCCTGAAACGCTTTTCTTGGTTCACATTCTCACTGTTTCGCATTCCTAGCCCAGCTCCCTACTCCATAGTGGGGCTCTCCTGGCTTCCAGTCTAATAGCTTAGTGCCTTAAAGGATGGACTTTATTTATTATTTATTTTTGAGACAGAGTCTCACTACGTCACCCTTGGTAGAGTGCAATGGCATCACAGCTCACAGTAACCTCCAACTCTTAGGCAATTCTCTTGCTTCAGCCTCCCAAGTAGCTGGGACTGCAGGCGCCTGCCACAACACCTGGGTATTTTTTGGTTGGACTTGTCATTGTTGTTTGGCAGGCCGGGGCTGAGTTCAAACCCGCCACCTCTGGTATACGTGGCTGGCACCCTAGCTGCTGAGCTACAGGTGCCAACCAAAGGATGGACTTTAAAAAGTGACCCATAAAGGCTGGCTTGAGTTGGGGAATGGACAGAGGGAAGTGAATCAGATGGCCTTAAAAGAAAATCAGAGTAAATTTGTTTATTTTTCCTTTTCTATTTTGTTATTTATTTAGTTTTCACATATTCATTGCCAAAAATGCAAGTAAGAAATAATAAAAAACAGCATTCATAGGACTGGGTGCGGTGGCTTATGCCTGTAATCTTAGCATTCTGGGAGGTCCAGGCAGGTGGATTGCCTTGAGCTCACAGATTTGAGACCAGCCTGAGCAACAGTGAGACCCCTCAAAAAATAGCCAAGGGTTGTGTCAGGCACCTGTAGTCCCAGCTACTCGGGAGGCCGAGGTAAGAAAATCGCTTGAGCCCAAGAGTTTGAGGTTCCTGTGAGCTATGGCACCACCGCACACTACTGGGGGCAACAAAGTGAAACTCTGTCTCATTAAACAAAAGAACCCCAGCATCCATCCATGCAAAGCAGGGGGCCTAAATATATATATATATATAATAAAAACCAGCAGGGCAGCACCCCTAGCTCAGTGGGTAGGGTGCTGGCCATATACACCAAGGCTGGTGGGTTTGAGCTTGGCCCAAGCCTGCTAAAAAACAGTGCCAACTGCAACAAAAAAAATAGCTGGGCATCGTGGCTGGTGCCTGTAATCCCAGCTACTTGGGAGGCTGAGGTAGGAACGTTGCTTGGGCCCAAGAGTTTGAGGTTGCTATGAGCTGTGACGCTACAGCACTCTACCCAGGGTGACAGCTTGAGACTCTGTCTCAAAACAACAACAACAACAACAAAAAAACCCCAACATCCAGATGTGGCCATTATTACTGTTTAAAAAATATTTTGAATATTAAATTAAGTTTGAAATGTGGGGGAAGTAGCACCTTCATACATTGTTGGTGGGAATGCAAAATGGTATTTTGGCAGTTTCTTACAAAATTAAACTTATGACCCAGCAATTCCACTCTCAGTAAGAAGATTGAAAACATGCCTTTACACAAAAAGTTTTTACACAATACTCTTTTTTTTTTTGAGACAGAGTCTCACTCAGTCACCCTGGGTAGAATGCCGTGGCATCATAGCTTGCAGAAACCTCAAACTTTTGTGCTCAAGTGATTCTCTTGCCTCAGCCTCCTGAGTAGCTGGGACAACAGGTGCCTGCCACAATGCCCAGCTATTTTTTTAGAGACAGGGTCTTGCTCTTGCTCAAATTGGTCTCAAACTTGTGAGCTCAGGGCCATCCATCTGCCTTGGCCTCCCAGAGTGCTAGGATTATAGGCTAGAGCCACCTTGCCAGGCCTCAGAGAGCTTCTTATGAACTCTTAATTCTTTGTGCAAAATTTCTGGGCTAGAGTGCCCAGCAGTGGGGCTTCCCTAAAGAGTGGTTAACTTCTTATACAACCCTTGGAATAACTAGAATCAAGTGACCCTCTTCTTTGGAGAAGATGTAGGGAGGGTGAGAAGGGTGGGTGGGGAAAGATACTGGGCATTCGGGCTTAATTGCCGAAGGAAAAAAGGAGAATGTTGGAACATGATGGTATCACATGTTCCACATACAATTTTATATAGCATGTTTCTTTTTCTTTTCTTTCTTTTCTTTTCTTTTTTTTAAGACAGAGCCTCAAGCTGTTGCCCTGGATAGAGTGCTGTGGCACCACAGCTCACAGCAACCTCCAACTCCTAGGCTCAATTGATTCTCCTGCCTCTGCCTCCCAAGTAGCTGGGACTACAGGTGCCTGCCACCACGCACTACTATTTTTTGGTTGCAGCCGTTGTTGTTATTTGGTGGGCCCGGGCTGGATTTGAACCTTCCAGCTCAGGTATATGTGACTGACACCTTAGCCTCTTGAGCCTCAGGTGCTGAGCCTGTAATAGCATGTTTCAATTGTCATACACATTTCCTATATAACCACATCATACTTGATAAATTGCTTGATTTGCTAAATTAATGCTTCATTTCACTCACCACCAAAAGGAAGTAAATGTTCTAAGATGGCCCTGAGCAGAGGTAATGTTTTATATCAAATTAAAATTACGGCTCGGCGCCTGTGGCTCAATGGGCTAAGGCGCCAGCCACGTACACCTAAGGTGGCGGGTTCGAATCCCCAGCCCGGGCCTGCCAAACAACAATGATGGCTGCAACCAAAAAATGGCCTAGGGGTTGTGGCGGGCGCCTGTGGTCCCAGCTACTTGGGAGGCAGAGTCAGGAGACTCGCTTGAGCCCAGGAGTTGGAGATTGCTATGAGCTGTGATGCCATGGCACTCTACCCAGGGGGATAGCTTGAGGCTCCGTCTCAAAAAAAAAAAAAAGAATTAATGGTTTGAAGGAATCTGCATGGCAGTCAATTTTGCCTTATTTTCCTCATTTCTAAAAAGAATTTTTCTCTGGGTTATTAGCTTTAATATTTTTTTGAGCATGATCCACATGGTAAGAATTACATTTTGCAATCAAAGTCAGGTGCTTGAGCATAGGTAACCCACACAAAAAAACTGAGAAGTTTATGAAACAATGTTTACCATGCTGTGTATCGTACTGTTTTATTTTTTACTGTCATTCACTTAAAAAAAGTTGTTTTTAATCACCCATTAAGCTCATTTTTACAATTTATTCATGGATCTCAACCCATAGTTTGTAAAACACTGCTCTGACTTATCTCTAGGATTGTATTTTTTTTCAACAAAACTGTAGTGACAATAATAATTAACATCTATTTTATATTTATTCTGTGCTAGGTGGTGCACTAAGTGCTTTTATATGTGTTCTATATTTAATTCTTCTACTTCCTCTAATAAGTAAGAATTATTATTATCCCCATTTTACAGATGGTGAAATAAATTCTCATAGCTAACAAGTGGTAGTGCCAAGATTTCATTGACAAGGTGATTATTGAACCTGTGTTCTGACCATTACTCTAACAAATTATTATGAAAAATCAGGAACTATAACAAAAATCTTAGACTACAACAAGGTTATTTACTTCTAAGAGATTATTCAGGCAATATTGGTGACTGACAATTCATTTTAAGATTATTAATTTGTGCCTTTGCTATAGACACAGATAAGGTAAGGAATCAGTAGTAAGTTATTCACAGCTAACAAGTTTATTTTGTTTTTAAATGAGAAAAACTGTACATAAATAGAAAACAAAACCAATACAATAGTATTTTTGAACAGTACAATTGATTTTTTTAATTAAGGAAAATAAAAGTCAGAGGTCAGTATATTGGGGATGAGGGGAGCAGAGACCAAGAAAAGAAAGGCTCATTAAGCTGTCACTTATTAAGCATTGATTTTTTTAGAGTTTAGATACTTCATTTGGTAACTAGTTTAATTAACTGTTTGATGAAGAAAACAGTACAGTATTTGTTTTAAAGATGAGAGAAATCAAACTCAGACCTAGGTACAGTAAAAAGCAGATCTTTGCTATACAACATGATGCCTATTGAAAACTCTCCCTTATGCCCACAGATAAAATTGGGTTCTAAAGACATAAAAACAGTACACATAGTATTGGTCTTAAGTCCTGTGACATTGAAACTGGATCACTATTCTGATCATTAAAGGATGCAGTTTTTCCTCCATAAGTAAGCACATTTAGTATAAAATTGTAGGGCCATTTAAGTATCAAGAAATTGACAAATATTTTAGTAGTTTATATTGTCCCTAACTTGTTACTTGCTTGGACACATTACTTTATATCTCTGTGCCACTTATTTTTTTATTTAAAAAAAAAATCACTGGAGCTCGGCACCCACAGCACAGTGGTAACGGTGCCAGCCACATGCAGTGAGGCTGGCAAGTTGGAACCCAGCCTGGGTCAGCTAAACAGGAATGACAACAACAACAACAAAATAGCTGGGCGTTGTGGCGGGCACCTGTAGTCCCAGAGGCTACTTGGATAACTGAAGCAAGAGAATTGCTTAAGCCCAAGAGTTCAATGTTGCTGTGAGCTATGACACCACTGCCCTCTACCAAGGGTGACACAGTGAGACATAGTGAGACTCTGTCTCAAAAAAAAAAAAAAAATTACTGGATCCAACCCCTTGTAACAACTATGTTAATATATTATCTTTTAATTTGAGTCTACATTGCATATTTTTTTCATTTAACATAGCTGTGTTATCCTTATTGTCGTCTTTAATGTCTGTATGCTATGGTTCTGTGCTGATACATTTTAAATAATTTATTATTAGGTACTTACTGAAAAAAATTTAAGTTCTGGGATACTGTAGATTACAGATCTGATTGAATTCTAATACTTAATTTGCTTTAATGGCTTTGGGCAGATTGTTGAGCCTCAGTGCCATCGTCTATAAATTGAACTTAGAACATCTGGCTTCCCACAAAGGCAGTTAGTGTTGTATTTCTGTCCAAATGGGCAGTATTAGTGTACATGGTTATCAGGAAAGCATATTAATTTATATCACTTTATATAAAGCATATCAGCATAATTTCTGGGTCTCTTATTTACCCAAGGAAGTCACTGACGTAGATATCAGGGAAACTTTTTTGCCTTGCAAAAGGTAGAGACCATTTGATGGATTTGTGCTTCAAAGAAGTCAGTAAAATATGAGTAATATTCAATGATCCTTAAAAGGTAATTTTTTTAAACCTCCAAATTTGAAATGTCAATATTTGCCTGTAGTGTTTTTCTTCATAAATTATATCAAATACAAACTCAGAGCTGAAAGATTTTGTAAAAGCATAAAAGGCATCTGAAAAGAAACTTAGGTAGGCATGATGACAGTTGCCTGTAATTCCAGCTGCTCAAGAGTGTAACAAAAAAAAGGAGACTTTAAATCTAAGATACAAGGGTGGTCATCAATAAAGCTAACCATCTCCTCACTGGGCAGAGCTTGCCACATACCAAGCTCTCCGGTATTTGTAGAATGAATGAAAAATGAGCCAAAAAATGCATTTCTGCTTCCTCACCTGCCACTCATTATTCCTTAAAACCATTGGAATTTCTAATCCCTTTAAAAAACTGATGTCCCTTGCATCTACCTAATTACCAAATGAACAAGATTTGGGGTTTGCATCCTAATTAACCTCTTGTAGCATTTGTGCTAACTGCCTTTAATTTTCTGGGATTCTATTTTGTCCTGCTCTTTTCTTTGCTGCATTGGAATTTTTGGTATACCCTACCTAGGTATATATTCTTAGTTCCTTTCTTAACTACAAGCTCTTAATCACCCATTCTCAAAGCTTTGAGCTGTATAACCTTTTAGTTTCTAGTTTACAGCTCTTCTGTATCCAAGACATATTTCTGTCTCTGCCTGGATACTTAGTAGGCATCCTAAGTTAAATTCATTGTTTCATTGTTATCCCTGAATCAATAAAATACACAGGCACAGGTGCCTGCCTGATTTTTTTTTTTCTTTCTGTATTCCCCCTTGTGGTTAGTGGTCGCTGCGCAAGTTTAGTCAGTAAGCAGCACTCTATAAGGGTATTAGTATGCTATTAGGGAATGTGAGCTCTAGAATCAACACATTATTAGTTCAGATCTATTTTCTGGACATCATGTTTAAAACAGATGTAAACCCTTTGAAGGCATCTCAGATCTACCTTAGTTAGCAATTGTCTCTCTCTCTCTCTCTCTCTTTTTTTAGAGCAGTGTCTCATTTTGTCATCCTGGGTAGTATGCCTGTGGTGTCAGAGCTCACAGTAACTTGCAGCTCTTGGGCTTAGGTGATTGTCTTGCCTTAACCTTCGAGTAGCTGGGACTACAGGTGCCTACCCATAAGGCCCAGCTGTTTTTGTTGCATTTTGGCTGGGGCCGGGTTTGAACCTGCCACCCTTGGTGGATGGGGCCAGTGCCCTACTCACTGAGCCACAGGCGCTGCCCACAATTGTCTCTTAGATTATAGCATCTGAAGGTTCTTTCTGATCTTATGCCTGAGTGGTGATTTTGCTGCTATATGGTATTGGGATAGTCTGTACTTTAATATTTTAAATAAATTCTAATAATTTAAATATAGACTATGGAGTCTTCAGAAGCTACACTAGTCTGTCTTTTGTGCTTATTTGGCTGTTTTTATATTTATAGTTCATTGAGTTGCTTACTTGTGAAGTGATAAGGAAGTGCTGTTTGGGGCATTTGATAAATATTAGCTCTCGCTTGGGCTTCGTTAAAATTTACTTCAAGCTTTCTTTTATTTAGACAGGGTCTTGCTCTGTCACCCAGGCTAGAGTGCAGTGGTGTAATCATAAGCTCCTAGGATCACAAACTCCTAGGCTCAAGGGATCATCTCTCTTCAGCCTGCCCAAGTGTTGGGATTACAGAGGTGCGCCTGTCTAGCCAGAACATATCTTTTACAAATGTATGCCATATTTTATGAATCATGCACTGTTTCTCTTTTTTAGTGTTTAAGTTAAAATATTACAAATTGTTCCTTAGTTTCTTATTGATTTATGTTATTTATTCTTTTTTTATTATTATTATTGGACAGAGTCTCAAGCTGTGGCCCTGGGTAGAGTGCTGTGGCGTCACAGCTCACAGCAACCTCAGACTCTTGGGCTTAAGCAATTCTCTTGCCTCAGCCTCCCAAGTAGCTGAGACTACAGGTGCCCACCACGATGTCTAGTTATTTTTTGGTTACAGTTGTCGTCGTTGTTTAGCAGGCCCGGACTGGATTCAAACCCACCAGCTCTGGTGTATGTGGCTGGAACCCTAGCAGCTGAGGGACAGGTGCAGAGCCGATTTATATTACTTTAGAGATTCCTATTTTCTAATTGTTTTTCAGTTAGTGAACACTTATTTTCAAGGAGAATTTTTTTTTGTTAGTGAAACAGTGAAGAATCAGGCCCTTACGTATTTTTAAAAACCTTTATTAAAATGAATTCCTGGGTTAATATCTTAGTGTTTTTCCTATTTTCTGTATCTTAATATTATTTGGAGGGGAAAAAAATCTATGTTTTCTACTTGGAATGTCTTATGTTGGTTATATCTGACACCGTGCCTTTTTAAAAATTATTGTTACTGGGATCTATTTTCCTATTGCATCTGTAGTATTGAAAAACCTGAAAATTGTAGAAGTCCCAGTTGTGTGTGTGTCTATGAATAAAACAAAGAACTTAAGAAGCTAGATAGTAACATATTAATGTCAGAATTTTATCTTTTTAATCCTCTGTGGACTCTGGTTATGTTTTGTTTAGATTCAAAACTTTGGGAGGAGTATAAAAATGTGGTTAAGTTTCATGGAGCATCTGATTGCTGTGGATTTATTATTTTGAGCTTTCTTAAATTTGGTGTAACCCTTTTAATAATGGGCTATTGTTTTTATTTGTGACTAAATAAAATTATGAATTCTTATACTAGCATTACAAATAACTGGAACTTTATAATGACCTTTGAAATGTCTTGCCCAATTTTCTTTTCTTTTTTTTTTTTTTTTTGAGACGGAGCCTCAAGCTATCCCCCTGGGTAGAGTGCCATGGCATCACAGCTCATAGCAACCTCCAACTCCTGGGCTCAAGCGAGTCTCCTGACTCTGCCTCCCAAGTAGCTGGGACCACAGGCGCCCACCACAACGCCCGGCCATTTTTTTTTTTTTTTTGGTTGCAGCCATCATTGTTGTTTGGCAGGCCTGGGCTGGGGATTCAAACCCGCCACCCTAGGTGTACGTGGCTGGTGCCTTAGCCGATTGAGCCACAGGTGCCGAGCCCAGATGGATTTTTTTTTAAAGGATCTAACTATATGCTATCTATAAGTGACTCATTTTATATTCAAAGATACAAACAGGTGCAAAGTAAAAGGATGGTAAAAGGTATTCTATGCAAATAACCAAAGGGAGCTAGAGTGGATATATTAATATCAGAAAACAGGGATTTCCGTTTCTACAATGGTGGTAGAAAAGCAAGCTGGCTTCATCTTTCCCCTTTACACCATCCCACAGAGAAAACCAAAACCATATATACAGTGCTGAGATTTTTCATCAGCAATATCCCAGAGCTCAAGTGTAAGCATGAGACAGTTCCCAGGACCACAGACAAGTGGAAAAATTCTGAGAAGATAGAAGGAGAACTGGACCTCCACATCTGTGATGCCTCCTCCCCTCCATTCTGCTCAGCACCAAGCACATGGAAAATCTCCCACTTCACATTTTCTATATTAGTAAGGTGAAACTGAGGTGGTCAATCAGCTACTCCACCTTCTTGGGTTCCCTGGCAGGAGATTTGTTCTTGCCTTAATCCATAGAAAGCATCCTGACAGTCTGAAGGGAGAAATATCCCTGAGGACAGAGACAAAGGGGAGGGGTAGGTGTTGTCAGCCCTGGAAAGTCTGCTCTATAATTCAGCCAAAGAAGACATCACATCAGAGTGGCTGTTTGGAAGCACCATGCTGTAGGATGTGTGTCCCTCTGGTCTCCTGAGCACGAACTCCTAGCCAGCCTTCCCACACTGCCAGAATAATCCTTTTGGAGCCTCCTCACTTGGCACAGGCAGCACTTGAACCATTTACTAGAGCCAAAGCAAACTTGAGCTTAAGGCACCACCTAGAGCTAAAAAGGAGATAGTGACCTAGCAATAGTCACTAAGCAAATATATTTAATAAAAACCAAAACAGTTTGGACAAAGAAAACTGGAATAAATAACTAATCCTTTGATGCAAGACACAGGCCTACACCCACAAGAAAAAACCATAAACAGGGGAACCATGTCCTCCCCAAAAGAACAAAGCAAAAATCTAGTGACTGACCCTAATGAGTTGGCAGTTTGTGAGGTCTGTGACCAAGAACTCAAAATAACAAGTTTAAGACAACTCAGTAATCTCTAAGATAAAGAAAACCAATTCATAAATTTATTAGAGAAATGTAATGAAGATATTGAAATAATAATAACGATAACACAGAAATCTTGGAACTGAGAAATACACCTGGTTAACTGAAGGACTCTTTATTGGCTCTCAATAGGAGGATGAACCAAGGAGAGGAGACAGTTAGTTTGAAAACTGACTATTTGAAAATAGACATTCAGAGGAGAAAGAAAGAGCAAAGAATGAAAAGAAATGAAGACTGCCTACAGATATAGAAAATCATCTCAATAGACCAAATTTAAGAATCGCTGGTGTTTAAGAGGGAGCTGAGCAAGAGCAAGGGGTAGATGCATATTTAAATAAATAATACGAGAAAAATTTCCAAAACTTGAGAAAGATAAAAATATCCAGGTACAGGAAAGTCTTAAAACACCAAACAGACTTAACCCAAATAAGACTACCCCAAGACATGTAACAATCAAAAAGCAATAAACTTTAAGACAAAGATTGTTACGAGAAACAACAAATGACATTATATAATGGTGGAAGGGTCAATCCATGAATATAACAATTATAAAGAGGTATGCACTCAACAACAGAGCTCCTAAATGCATGAAAGCAAAAACTGACATACTTGAAGGGATAAATAGACAGTCCAACAATAATAGCTGTAGACTTTAATAGTCCACTTTAAATTATGGATAGAACATCTATACAGAAGATCACCAAGAAAATGGAAGACGCAAACTGTAAACCAACTAAACCTAACAGACATTTATGTGTAGTAGAGCACTCCACCCAACAACATTCTTCTCAAGTGCACACAGAATGTTCTCTAACACAAGTCAGGCCATAAAACAACTCTAAATAAACTTTAATTAGTGATTCGGCGCCTGTAGCACAGTTGTTACAGCTCCAGCCACATACACCAAGATTGGTGGGTTCAAATCCGACCTGGGCCAGCTAAACAATAATGACAACTGCAATAAAAAATAGCTGGGCATTGTGGTGGGTGCCTATGGTCAGCTGGGAGGCTGAGGCAAGAGAATAGCTTACACCCAAGAGTTTGAGGTTGCTGTGAGCTGTGATGCCACGGCTCTCTACTGAGGGCGACATAGTGAGACTGTGTCTCAAATACATAAATAAATAAATAAACAAACTTTAATAGTTTAAGTCATACCAAGTTTGGTTTCATACAAAGTGAAATAAAATCAGAAATCAATGACAGAAAGAAATCTGGAGAATTCACAAATATGGTTGCAATTAAATAACATACCTTGGGATAACCAATGGGTCAAAGAAGAAATCATAAGGTAGGTTAGAAAATATTTTGAGATGAATGAAGACTAAAATACTTATGGGATGTAGTGAAAGCAGTGCTCAGAAGGAAATTTATAGTTATAGCCGCCAGTGTTAAGAAAGAACAAAGACAACAAATTAATAACCTATCCTTCTACCCTAAGAAATTAGAAAAAAGAAAATCAAACTAAATCCAACATAAGAAGAAGGATTGGCTCGGCGCCTGTGGCTCAATCGGCTAAGGCGCCAGCCACGTACACCTAAGGTGGTGGGTTCGAATCCCCAGCCCATGTCTGCCAAACAACAATGATGGCTGCAACCAAAAAAATGGCCGGGCGTTGTGGTGGGCGCCTGTGGTCCCAGCTACTTGGGAGGCAGAGGCAGGAGACTCGCTTGAGCCCAGGAGTTGGAGGTTGCTATGAGCTGTGATGCCATG